>OY720637.1:33495182-33579275 GCA_963169105.1 Ceriagrion tenellum
GGGGCTCCAGCTCAATCCCTCTAAAAGTTGGGAGACACTATATGTACGCTCGTAGCAGTTTTTAACGAAGCGCGCTGCTTTCTTCTATATTTTATTAATTTTTGTAGTTACAAGATTTAACGTAAATAGTGCTTAAAAGTAATAACTCATGTCATGCAAGGAGAGGAAAAGAAGGACATGAAACGTCAATCCTTTCGGTCAATTTAAAAAACACTTAGCGAGGATAGCATGGTATAGTACTAAGAGACATTTATGCATCAAAATTTACTTATATTATGACATTCTATGATGTTCAGGGTCATACGCCACCATGCATTAAAAACAGGAATAAATCTGTGATAGAGAACTGTTTTCACTAACAAAAAAAATTCCTTTTTCGTGATAACGACTTGAATAGCATGTACATAATAGGTATGAACTCATGACAAGATCTCTTAAGCAGTCTAATAATTTTAAGGTAATTCTAGGTGACAAGGTATAAGTCGAATTGGTGCAAGATCATGCGAGTGAATTTTTTTTCCATTTCGGTAACTTTTGCCGGTTTCAACTCTGAGCCTCCGCGTCCGCTATCCTGAATTTTATCGCAGTCGTAAAAAGCTATGCGTCCTTTCAAGGCAGTTTTATTTTAAGACCCAGACCGCTATTACAGAGGTTTGTCCAAAGCATCGCATCATGCTTTCATGGATGGATCATCATTCATATTCAAAATATACGAAGGTCTGTGCGCAATAGGTTCATAAAATTCAAACCATTTCTGTTACGACCATCCTTACAAAAGTAACCTATGCGGTCCCAATTCCATGCCTACACCAGTGCTGAAAACAGTAGCGCATGATCTCATATTTTACCATGGTGCGTTGAGGGTGGAATCAAGCTGGTGTGCACGAAGGGTTAATTTCTCCGCTTCCGCTTGAGTTTCGATGTGAGAATCATTCGTTTTCTTCAGAAGATGTTGAGCGTATTACAGTTTTTATGAGAATGGAATCTCTAATCAATGAAATGATTCGCAAGCAACGATACTTGAGTGCCAAAATGGATGAAAAATCGCAGAATAGAAGACGACTATTGTGTAAGACCCATTAATAAATATTGAGCACTATTTTTTTATTCTACCGGTTAAGGTAGGTTCTGTTGAATGTCAGGGAATCTCCCACCAGTTTCCTACAATTTCAGGAGCCTATCTCGCTCTAGTATATCCTTTTTCGCCTCAGAATACGATCGACCCTTCTTCATCCCGTCCATGAAATCTATTTTCTTGCTTCCTCTTCCCCGCTTGCCCAACATCCTTCCCTCTATCACACTCTTGAGCAACCCATCGCCCCTTACTACATCCTCCAGCACCAAGTCGGCCGATCTCGTATTTCATTTAGAAGTTTCCTTTCCTCACCCACAATCTCAAGCTCTAAATCTAATTGGCCTAGCTAAGGATAAACAGAAAATATTCTTAACGGTTGATTTGAAGAAACGAGCGATTGTAGCATAACCAGAAGGAAAGCAGAATAAGTTCTTCATAATTACACTCCACGAATGTTAAGAAAAATTGCCAATACCTGTCTGTTTTAGGGAGGGTGAGATTGCTCATGAAAGGTTATGAGATCTTGAATTGAACGTGAGTTTGCCACTAATAACACAACTTCATCACAAATACGCAATTTTTGCGACATAAAAAATATAAGCAAAAGCCAATGTTTTCAGATAAAGTACTGTCTCACATCCCTCAAAGTAAAAATTTACTTCATTTTTATTTCAAATAAAAATTTTGAAAAATCTATTAACTTGTAACTTAAAAACATCACAGAATACTTCGAATTTCATCACGACCCGGGTTTCGATGGCTAGGCATCATCTTCAGGTGATTATACAAGTATATATTTCCCTTACATACTTCCAGTAGAGGGAGATAGGGGGAACATTAATGTGAGAGGACAAATTTGGGAGCAGGGAAGGTAATACTGATAGGATAGGGGAATTGTGAGGAAGCAAACATTCATTTACAAGATAAGCAATTGGGTCACCACATCTTTTCAAAATTTCGATCTGTTCTTAGGCATTTAGCACACGTCAATTATCTGTGATACTTGTATAACCACCTGAAGATGATGCTTAGCCACTGAAACCCGAGTCGTGTTGAAGTTTGAAATATTCTGTGGTCTTTAAACGATACAAGTAAATACATATGTGATGGTGTACCACAAAGTTAACTAAGATCGAGTTTTCTTCCTAAATTTTTACAGTCAATTTGTGATAATATACTAAGAGAAATGAAATATTTGGAAAAGAACACACATTTCAAAAAATTAAAAGCTGCATAAATCCTACGAAAAATACCCTTATTAAAATAAACCATGAATGTTATCAAATGCCCTTTAGAATGCTTTCTCGTACCAACTCGGGGTTATTCACTGGTCGGGAGAACCAGCCCTTATATGTACATCATATTACGCTCGACGTGAACACGCTTACAAGTTAAAGTTCCAGGCTTTACATTGCTGAAAACCGGCACATGAAAAGAGAACTCACTTTGTACTTTCCACACTGTTTTATTGTTTCACATGTACAGGATAAGGGCAAAAAATTAAATTTCCTCGAACAATATGGAATTGTGAATGCTGTCAAACAAATTTCAAATTTGGTAAATTACCTCACATTTCGCGTGCATTCGCCACTGATGTCAATAAACTTTTAATGTTCGTTTACGTCATATACTCAACCTTGACATAGTGTGTTTATCCCCAATCCATCCCCATTGACGTTATTCTCCTTTCAACCAACCTTTTCTTCCCCACCCACCCTTATTTTGGTGTATATGGGCAACGAAAAAGTTATATTGTTCCTGGATAATGACAAAACCATGTCGAAACCATGGTCGGAAACAATAACTCAGTGTGGAAAGTACAAAGTGAGTTCTCTTTTCATAGGAACACGCTTTCTTCTCCTAATACTCGGATGCCATATTCCTCTGAATTCTCCCGCGCGCCTTATATCTTTAGCTGATGTCTGACCCACACCTTCGACCTATTCTGTTCATTCGAATATGACTTTCCTCTCAGACTCCGACCCGTCCTTCAGCGGCCTCTCACACATTCGCGACGCATCTGAAACTATATATACCAACATAAGTAAACCATGCGGACATATCGAGCGCATCTTATTCCGGTTCATCTTTCTTTTTTGGTATGGAAACGGCACCCAAGGGAGGGGAGGATGCCTCCAGAGAAGGAACAATAAGTAATTCGGTCGGAGTCCCTCCGCGGAATTTTAAGCGATTCCCGAGGCTTTCACGTGGGAGCGAGGAGCGGGGCCTTGGGGCGAGAAAAGCTTCATTTCCTCGAAGACCCCCAAGGGTTTTGGAGGCGGGGGTGAGTAAGAAGCTCGAGAGTGGGTGAGATGGTTAAAGGGGGAGTTGAAATGGTTTTATAAGGCAGAATTTTCGTCGGTGAACGTCTATGAAACGTTCGGATTAATCCAAAAAAATGTGTCTCGCGGAAGGAGTTTTCTTTTTCATTACTGCAGACGATTCCATTCTTCGGGGATATTAAAGCGAGTTTCAAAAGAGAGCACGATAAATATGTTACTAAAAATGTCACCCGATACGGACTTTCCTGGACGAATTAATGGTAAGACGCGTCAGCGCTTTTTTCATCCATGTTAAGTAAGGATACCATCAGTTTTCAGTTTTGGCATTTACATTTATACCCTCCAGGGAGAACGGTCATAAGTAATGGAAATGCAAGAAAAAAAAGACAGTCAACCAAAGAAAAGCATCCTATGAGACGAACCAAGCTCCACTAACAACTGTTGTTTACAAAGCAAACTTGGAAATAAATAAAAACGTTATAAATATACGCATGAAACATTGCTAAAATAAAATGAAGCTCAGATGATAACAGACGGAATGAAGTATATTTGAAAAAATGGAAGTGTGGTGTTATAGAAATATGATTAAAATAAAATATTGGAAAGGATGACCAAACAAAATGTATACATCTACATAATACCCTGCGAGCCGCCGCAAGGCCGAGTGGCAGAGGGTGTTAGGACACCAGCCGTGTAAAGACGTAATGGATAAGGTTTTGGGAGGTAAAATGGTGACGTATATTATGGGAATGTATTTATGGCGACCAAACAGGGAAAATGTGTTAGATGACCAGTCTGTGAAGTAGAAAAGAAAAAATTTACTGGAATATTCTCCGACACGAAGCGTAATGAATATAATGTAGGGAAGAAATATCGAGAAACACTCAAATTGGTATGAATCTCGAGAGGTACGTATGAATTAAAATGCTAACCGATGCCTTATCCGACCTTATGGGTCTTTCAATCATCTATAAATTCACATATCACTAATTCAATTCCTTTCGTAGGCAAAGAGTTCGTCAGGTATACATCGCTTGTATTTTTACAGACCTATTGAGAGCCTGACTAAGGATAATGAGTTTTATACAAGGATATTTCGTTTAAGTGAACCGCAAGGAAAATTCACCGCAATCCACATGAAAAGCCTAAATAACTGATATACGAGGTGTGTGAGAATAGTAATGAGACTGATTTTTCAATTACCAAAGTTTTTATTTTTTTCTAACAATAATGTTATCCCCTTCAAAGTAGTTCACCTGGGCAGCTATACACCGGCGGAGTCGTTGTTCCCACTCTTGGTAGCAGGGCTGAAGTCTTCAACTGGTATCGCTTTTAACTGGTCGGTCACAGTCTTTTGAATGTTCTCCAGAGTTTCAAAATGACGTTCTTTTAAGACATGTTTCAATTTCGGGAAGAGGAAAAAGTCACAAGGACTCAAATCAGGTGAATAGGGGGGTTGAGGAACAACAGAAATGCGTTTTGAGGTCAAAAATTCACTGATGGAAATGGCCGTGTGACACGGGGCACACGTTTCTTCGATTGTCCTTCTGTTCAGTTGTGAGGTTTTTCGGCACCAATTTGGCACAAATCTTTCGCATGCCCAAATCTTCTGTCAAAATTTGATGTACGGTGAAAGTGTTTAAATTTAACAGTTCCCTCATCATCCTTATTGTTAAACGACGGTCTGATCTCACAAGAGCCCTCACACGTTCAACGTTTCCGTCAGTTTTTGAAGTTGAAGGTCTCCCTGAGCGAGGTTGATCTTCAACGTGTTTTTGGCCTTCCAAAAGTGATTTGTGCCAGCGGAAAACTTGTGCTCTTGATAAGCAATGTTCCCCATAGGCCTGTTTCAACTTTTCAAAAGTCACACTCGCGGATTCACCAAGTTTAACACATAACTTGATTGCACAATGTTGCTCTAAATTCCGATGCTCCATTTTTGTAACACACAACAAAAACACAAGTTCACTGATGGCGCTGTCAAAAATAATGTGTTAGCTGTACGGAGCTGAAACTTGAACTGAGAAAGTGGAAGGGATAAAAAAAACCGGTCTAGCACAGGCCGGTAGACACGACGTTGCCAGATCGCCCGCAGTGTTGCCAGTCTTATTACTTTTCTCACACACCTCGTACACAGGGCACGACAAGTAACCATGAATACCGTGAGTACAAGTTAGATTAAATAAGTTAGAATGGAATGCAATAGAGTTGAAATGTAATTTCTTAAATATCATGCTCAAAATTTCGAGCTTAAATTTATACGTCAACAGCAACGCCTGATACTCAAATTCAAAAGAGCGATGATACTAAAAAATTTAAGAGGAAGGGAAATACTTGGAAAGAAATGATTTGATGCATTTCCGGGAGTATAAAAAGGGAATATATTATTGTAAATCCTAAAAACTTCAAAAGTAAATACAGCCAGCTCAAACTTTCTAAAAGAGAGGATTTACAAAGGCTTACTTTTTTCAGATCGTCCAATGGAGGAGCCCATATATTATGTAAAAGTGACTCGGTAAAGAACGATGAAATTTTTGAATGAACACTACGACAAAAATCTAAGGGAAGAGAATGGGAAAAGGCGAAGAGGCGATATCTTACTTAGCTGAGAAAGAGTGGATAAAACGAATGTAAAGGTTAAAAAGAAAAAGATCAAAGTGAAGAAAAAATAACATTTCTCTCGCAAAAGTTATCAAAAGCGTGCAGTACGTAAGACCTTAACGATATTGAATTGACGAAGCATGCGTCAGCATTGCAAATCGCGTACTTGATGATTACCAGGGCAATCCACTTTTAAGGGATCAGGTTGGTGCGGTGGCTAGAATACTGGCTAATCATTTAGGATATGTTTCAGAGGAGGATATTTTTCAGAGGAAACCCGATCCCTACTTGAGTGCCTCGTGGCTGGCACTGCAAGGGTAGTAATCCGTCCGTCGGATGAGACGTGAAACTATGGTCCCCTTAGCGCCTTTCCTTAAGTGCAGGCTAATATCGACGCCGGGTTTCTCTCCGCCCTTCCTCCCGTACCTATCCCGCCTAACTTAGCTGTTCCCTTTGGCACAAATGACCTTATTTCTCGGTCGCCTCCCAAATTATCCAATCCATTTTCAACTCCTGTTCCAATTTGAAATCAATTTTGATGAAAACAGCACGAACTTCAAAGTTCGAGATCACAGTATGAACTTCACTGTAGTTGGGGCACTAACCTCCGTCCTCTAATGGGGAAATTCAGCAAACAAAACAATCACGAATTGCGAGGCGGCATTTTAATACATAATTTCTTCAACGAATGGAATAGATCAGTTGTGCAGTCAAACAAGCCTGAAGGTAGAAAAGTTTAAAATAAAACCACTGCATTATTCATTAAATTTATAAACAACTCGCAAACGACATTCCATTTTAGGTGGATCGTTTTTCGCAGCATAAAAAATAGGCTTCAATATCGTGCGTCAAGACGTCATCTACCCTCTTCTTTAATATAATGCCCGGATGCAATACCGGCCATCGGCTCGGAAGAAATAAAAAATAAGGGTCACGGGTGAACACATGAACCGTAGCGGACCGCCTTGACGTCACCGATTCGTTTCCCTGCACCATCGAAGCTTTTTCCGCCTGTCTGGACGACTCCTCCTTTTTTTTCCGTTCGAGGCATTCGAGCGCGGAAAATCGAAGCAATAATAGCGGCAGCCAGCGGTGCCGAACCAACGGGAGCGTTGGGAAAAAGCACTGAAAGGAACCAAGCGTCCCGATAAAGATGCGTCAATATCCACGTCAAAAAGAATTTCCATGAATGACGAAAATACGGCGTACACAGGTGAACGAGCAATGAACGCCGTTGGGTACGATGAATATAAATAATACTGAAAGGTTGTCGATACTAAACAAAATATGAGTGGCTGAGCGTGCTTTATCTTCCACGAATGTGGCACCCCCCCAGTATTAGAAGAAGTTCAAGGTAAATTAATGGCGAGCATTCAGTTTGTTGGGACACTAGCCATGTAAAGATGTAATAGATAAGGTTTTTGGAGGTGAAATGGTGACGTGTATTATGGAAGTTTATTTAGGAGAGTTCAGTTTTTATTGTGGTCTCTTACTGTGCGCTGGGGACTTGTGAATTTGAACCGAATGCAGTTGTTTAGTTATTCCATCACGTTGAATTTTTACGTCAGCCATTGGCTCGCTAAAGTCAGGAATGCCTAAATAGGGTATTTTTTTATCCTCAGCGTATACGCTTTCAAAGTACTGATATAGTAAGTTGCCTTTGTCGATGCTGTTGCTGACTATTTTGGCCTTTGCGTCCAATAAAGACTCGACTGTCGAAGATTCGCCCTAGGGCTCTCTCGCGTAAGACCAGAAATGCGGGATTTGCATCTAGTAATTCACCTAGGATTTTTTTCCGACGAGGTTCTTTACTATCCCATTTAAATTTGTGTGAATATATTCATCAATTCCATCACGTGGTATTTCCAAAAAAATATCTCCATGATACTTCGGTGCTCTCGCCTTTTATTGTGGTTACATATTTCGTGAATTAAGCGCTCAGTAGTTCATCTTACGTACAAATCAAGGAGTTTCAAACCTATACCAAATAAAATAAATGAAATCAATCAATAACGCAAATTAAACCATCCAATATGCCTCGAAGCTTCCATGGATAAAATACTCATGTACTTATCAAGGCACACCGGACCTCAGAGAGTTTCTGTTACGAAGAATAGAAGATTTTGTAGACAAACGAGCATGAAAATCAACCCAAGCAGACTATTACCACAGAAACGATACCAATATTCACTGGAAAATATTAGTATATGAACTTTTCTTCCCGAAAAAAGTAAGCTGCAAGCTGATAGGTCAAGGCGATCTACATCTACATAATACCCTGCGAGCCGCCTCATGGGCGTGTGGCAAATGGTGTTAAGTCACCAGCCGTGCAAGATTAAGTTTTTGGGAGATGAAATGGTGACATGTATTATAGGAGTATATTTAGTGGAGCTCATTTTTTATTAAGGTCGCTTATTGTGCGCGGAAAGAACGAGTTTTTGTTCCAATCTGTTCGGCAGTGTATCTCCCTTATTTTGTCTGTCAGACCTAAAGATGTAGCAAGACGTCGTGATAATATTCTCTGTGTCGCTCTCAAACACATCAGTTCTGAATTTATCCAGCAACCTAAGCCTAGCGTGTAGCCTTCGAGTCTCTAGAGGCTCCCACCTTAATGCCTCTAAAAGTTGTAAGACACTATATGGACGCTAGTAGCAGTTTTTAACGAAGCGGGATAAACTCATTAGTTTGCTGCAAATTAAGGCTGTAAATAGAAATTTAGGCAGAATTTATGCACAAAATCCACTGCAAGAAAAAATTTCTCACAGGAGAAAAAATAGCATAATAGTCTAAAGATCCCGTTCTGAAAATGTCGGTACCTGTCTTCGGCGATGACACTCGGCACGATCACATATGCGAGTTTGTTTACATTACCATCAAAGGATCTACCGTAAATTCCACAAACGCTTAAAAGTTAAATAATTTCATGAGGAAATTCAGACAATGGCTTTAAGGATAAATGAACTGCAGGCAATCAAAGGCCGATTACAAAAATATTCCAAAATGGTATCCCTAGCAACGGATTGTCAAAAACAAGACGAAGTAATCAACATAGCCCGTTACCCATCAGATCGCCTCGAATGAAGACGGTTGGAGCGCTTATCTGGAGTCATTAAGGGGCACCTTTTATAATGTTTCATGGAAGTCATATACAAAAATTCTTCCCCACTTAAATATATCTGTTTATACGTCAAATTATCAAAACTTTCGCGGTCCATGTTCGGCAAGCAGTGATGGCTTTTTTTTGGGATAACCCGCGTCAAGATTCAATAAAGCCAAGGTTTCTTCTCCTTTGCCGGAGACCTCATCTGGGCTGAATGACCTAATTGCCTTTATTGTGCATCAATTTATATCGTCACGGTGGTGCAAGAGGGGGAGAGGGTGGGTGTTGGCGGAGAGTCTTCTGGACGTCGCTCTTCTTTCTAGAAATTACTGGAAGCCATGATTCACTTATTTTTGTCCCTGGTCTCTAATGAAATCTGGATTTTTTGTCCCTGGTCTCTATTGAAATAGAGACCAAGGACAAAAAATAAGTGAATCATGGCTTCCAGTAATTTCTAGGAAGAAGAGCGACGTCCAGAAGACTCTCCACCAACACCCACCCTTTCCCCCTCTTGCACCACCGTGACGATATAAATTGATGCAAAATAAAGGCGCTTAGGTCATTCAGCCCTGATGAGGTCTCCGGAAAAAACGTTGGCTTTTTTAAATCTTGACGCGGGTTATCCCAAAAAAAAACCATCACTGTTTATACGGTTTAAATAACCATGCATGTCAAAATACAAAGAATACAAAAATTAGATTTTAAAATCTTCGTGTTAATTGGAGCATTGTTACGCTCAGGGTTACGGCTCGGTATTCTAAATGTATGCAAAAAACGTTCGTACTATAGATGCGTGTGTTTTACTGGGTATGAAATCTTAACCCTTTGAGTGTTTTACGCTGGTGCAAATGACGTCATATCACGTCAAGGGTACCATGAGTGTTCCAGCATTCACTAGAGAACTTCCTTTAGCCCCCCCTAGTGAAAGATGGAATACTCACGGTACCCATGACGTGATATCACGTCATGTCGCACTCGATATTTATTAACAACTATTAAAATAATATGGACCGTATTATTTCGTGCAAATGGGAACATCTGCACGTTAGGAATCAAATTATTTCAGAATACATCCCAAAAGCCATTACACTACGTGTTAAAACAGCTTTGATTTGCAAAGAAACTAAATCGGTAAGAAGGATTTTTTTCACTTTCATCTATGCACTTTAATATAAAGTTTACGGGTGAAAATGTTCACCAAAATCTGTAAATAAACGGTAAAATGGATTTTTTTCACTTTCATATATGAACTTTAGTAATAAGTTTACTGGTGAAAATGTTCACCCAAATATGTAAATAAACGGTAAAAAGGACTTTTTTCACTTTCATCTATGCACTTAAATGATAAGTTTACGGGTGAAAATGTTCACCAAAATCTGTAAACAAACGGTTATCACCCTAACCACTTGAAAGGGGGAGACAAAAACAATACCAAAATCGAAGTAGGCCGAGGTACCCCGTGGTAGCGTACCCTAGATTGCGTAACGCCCAGAGTTTAAAGCCCAGCGCGGCAAAATACATTACGTATTTCACCAGAGATCGAATACTCACGAGGCTTCGTAGTTGCGAGGCAGCTGTAACATGAAAAATATACTGCTTTCTTATGTCAAGGAGAACGGTGGGGCAATACATGGGCATACAGACGACACAGAAGATAACAAGAGAGCACTAAATCATAGCCCCTACTAGAGGCTTTCTCTATTTTGTTTATCTCACATGATGGATATCCTCCGCGTAAAATTTTACGGAGGTAAAATATTCCCCCACAAAGATTTCCAAGAATTGACAACGGTTATGTATTCGTGAATGGTAAGAATTCCATGTTGTAATCCAAGTCGGGTTTTAAAACACCCAGTGGTTCACTCATTAACGCTATAGGCTTACCAAAATACAAAATATACTTGCGCGCATTCCACTGCAGCCATGACTTTCAGCGGAGGAAAATGAAAGGAGAACAGGTACTCACCTGAAAAGAAACAAAACAATTGTAAAAATTGACGAACAAATTAATATTAATTAATACAATTTAATACAATACCATGCGACAGTATTTGAAACAAAAATTAACCGAGTAAAATCTGTATTACTTGGAATTCGTCGTCAGATCATAAGACTATATATTTCTTTACCGGCCAATGCTTAACACTAAGAGTTCTCGGGTTTTCAGCCGGGATATGGTATTCGACTACACCGACGTTTCGATGACGTAGTCTGCCATCATCTTCAGGGTAAATGATATGCGCCAGAATTGTCACAAATTCATATGGATACATTTTTGGTCAGGTTTTTTCCGATCAGTCAGTTTTTTCAGCATTCTCAGAGCAGGTTTCCAACTCAGCAGTGCTTGGTAACCTGCTCTGAGAATGATTTAAAAATGGCGGGAAAAACACCATTCAGAGCAAACCTGGCCAAAAATGCATAACTGTAGTCCATTTTTTTAGCAATCACAGAACAGGTTTCCAACTCAACAAAGGTTTCCAACTCAGCAGTGCTTGAAAACCAGCTCTGAGAACGTTAAAAAAATGGTGGGAAAAACACCAATCAGAGCAAATCTGACCAAAAATGTGACTCTATATATGATTGTTTTTCTTGAGGAAATCATTCCCTTTGAAGATGATTAAAAACTACGTTATTGAATCGTCGGTGCAGTTCAACATCATAACCCGGCTGGAAACCCGAGAACTCTTCATCCTCTTCGTCAGATTATTAGGCGATTACCATAAGGGTACACACTGATGAGGGGAATTCTCAGCGAATTCTTGAGATAAGTTGCTAGTATGATAGAAACAGGGTACGGAATAATTAATCTCTCCAAATCATCAATCAATCAAATTATGGCTAAGATTGAAAAAATAACACAACTGTGTTTGAATGGAATTGTTAGTCACTTGAGCAAAATATGTACGTACGTTGAAAGTAGAATTCTGGGTCAAAGAGAGCATTTCCCAGGTTTTAAGGAGCCTTCCCTGGCATAGTGTCAGGCGGATGGATATTCAACCGTTTGTCTACTTTTGTGTTCATCCACCTTGGCGCCATGATAAGGGGAACTATTTTACATGGACCATTCCATTTCTTTGGGCGTTATTGCCAGAACAGACGTTATCAAGGGGCGACAGGGGTAACGTATGAATAGGTGCTATCGCATTATTTCAAATATACATCTACATACTACCCTGTAAGCCTCCTCAAAGGTGTTTGGCAGGGGGTGACTCATCACCAACACGAACTATAGAGGAGATATTAAATTTCACCAGCATGCACCACACCATGGGTATGCAACTAATGCTTCAGAAACTTTCAAACTAATGCAACTATGTAAACGTGCCACAAGGGTCATGCATGTAGCATGCAAAACATGGTGCTAGCACTACTAGGCAGATTTAGAAACATACTATAGGGGCATATGAATAAATCAGCTACACTACCTATTAACTAACCTAATTCAAAGTCTTAACTCAGCCAGTATGGTATCTTATCGATAGCGGGAAAAAAGACATTTTAAACCTTTCTGTTCTATTACCTATTTCCCTTATGTCATTTTCATGATCTGATCTACCGTAGTATATTGGAGTTCGTAGAACATTGAAAGCTTCGTCTGAAAATAAGTCGGTTTTAAACCTAATTTATGAGTAAAGTCAACTTTCTCAGGAGAGATATTGTAGAACAGCATTGTTCAATGATACTCATCCACATTCAAAGATATCATACTGTCTACCATTTATTACAAACTCTTACCAAGTGTAAGAGTTTGTAATAAATGGTAGACAGTATGATATCTTTTAGTATCATTGGCTAATTTATGAGGATCCCAAACAACGGCAGCGTTTCCCAAGAGGGGTCTAACAAGGGAACAAATAAAGTTATTCCCATCTACTTCAAGTTGTTCTTCCAGCACAGAATTTCAATCTTAGTCCCTTAGCATCTAACACATGCGTCTTCGGTTCACCTCTACAAGACCGGCACTTTCATTATCCCTTGAGAAGGAGATGTGGAAAGTGACGCATGTTAGGGTAGTGGGGGGTTTGTAATGCAGAAGTCGGAGAGAATCAAGGAAGAAGATTAAGGCGGTCGCAGAGAATGGATACCAAGGAATAATATAAGACCCGGGAAGGGAGACGAGATTTCTGGATTGGAACATGCTGAGGATGCATTTTCGGGGGTAATATTTGGCGGAGGGTTTCCACGAGATTTGAGGATGGTGGCGGGGGTAAAAACGTGGATGAGAACGGAGTGAATATCTTCAACAGACAGCTGAGAAGTGAGGTGGGCGGAGGAGAAGTCCTGGAAGAAAATATCACGGTATGGGATGAAAAACGCTGCCTCGGCGGGGGGCGAAGATTTCGCCGTTGTGGCAAAATATCCACCAGAATAATTCCCTTTCTCCTTTTGCATTCGTTTTTTCCTAATGAACGTCTGGAAAATCAGACGCGGTGGAGAGAAAACTTGATGCAATGTGATCACGCAATACTCTCGTGTTTCGATAATCCAGAGAAGATATGCGTTAAATGAAAGATAGTGAGATTCCCATCTTTCAATAAATGAAATTAAACTCGGTTCAACTTTGTGGAGTTCAACGATAATCAGTAATGATAACATTTACACTCAATTCGTCAGTTCAAAGATCAATTTGTTGTATAATTTGAAAAATTACTTGGTACTTTTCCACAGTGTTTTATTCGTAGTCGACCGGTTTCGTCGCATAGGCAACATCATAATGTGTCATCTAAAAAGGTCAAGCTGAGAATAAAACACTCTGAAAAAGTACCAAGTAATTTTGAAATTTATTCAGAATACATTTTCACAAAGTGAAGCTTGTCACCATCGAATTTTTCATCAATTTATTGCACATAATATTTAAATCTGGATTGTTCAATAAATTGATCTGTGAACAGACCAGTGGAGTGTTAACGTTATTTTTACTGATTACCAATCATTCAAGGTGGATATGTGGTAGGTCCCAGCGGTAACTATAATATAGTAAGAAGCATTCCACAAAAACCAACTAGACCGATTCCAGCATATATGAGTTGCCACCGAATCGCCACTTAATCCTTGAAGTAAGTTCGATCAATTATTTGACGATATCAAAAATATTTTTGAAAAAAATTAAGAACCGCGGTGTTTCAGATCATGAGCATTAAATTAGGTTGATACACCGCCGAACGAGAAGACATAAAAGTTCGTATTTTGGTGAACGATAAGAGGCCTTAGCATCTGCTATTGAGACTTTATAATTAGCTTGTTCTTTTGGCAGTGTAACTAATCAGCTGATGCAGTCTATTGCATGCACTGTTGTTTGCTCTAATGTATTCATGTGCTAAGTAGTAGGTTGCAAAGCATGCCATGCATATTTTCTGTACAGCTCTAGTATATCTTTGCATTTCAAAAGTAGCCAAGCACATTAACATTCATTGCTTCCGCAGCATATGCTGGTGATTATTCAACCGCTGCCTTATGTTTGTAAGCAATAGCTATTTCATCAATACTCGTAGTTTCTCTTACATTTTAAGAATCATCATTATTGTTTTTTCAATCCTAAGATTGGTTGACTGGAGCCCTCTACCCCTCCCTATCTGATGCTATTTCCCTTACCTCCTAGCATCTCTTCCTATATATTTTCCTCTTTATTTGGTCCATGAACTTATTTCTGGGTCCTTTGGAAACTTTTCCCTCTATTCTGCCTTCAATTTTGTTCATGACGTATCTATTGCGTCTCAGGGTGTGTCCAATCCATCTTGCTCTTCTTCTCTCTGGATGGATATTTGAGGAAGCGACCGACGGCTATGGTCATTTGCGCCATAGGGGATAGGTAAGGGATGAAGGGTGTATAGAAACCCAGTGTCAGCATTAGCCTGCTCTTAACGAAAGGCGCCAAGGGGACCACGATTTAACGTCTCATCCGACAGACGGAGTACTCCACTTGAAGTGCCCTCCACAAGACACTCAAGTAGGGATCGGGTTTCCTCTGAAAAACATCCTCCTCTGCAGGGATTTGAACCCTGGCCGCCCGTGTGGTAGGCAAGAACTCTAGCCACCACACCAACCCGATCCCCCTTCTTCTCTCTGTGTTACATTTGGTACTCTCTTCAGCTTTTCCAATGGTCCATTCTTCGGATCTGTAGAATACCACGCTCAACACGAATGTCTTCACATACTGTTTCCTGGTTTGTAGTCCTATCTTCTTTGAGAGCAGCAGTTTTTTTCGCATGACCGCCTTCTTAGCTTGAGCCATTCTCCACTTGATGTACGTCGTACTTTTGTCCCACGTGATGGTACTTCCGAGATAGGTGGAAGATATAGGGCGGTAAATGTTGGTTAAAAATATAATCCGCCATTCATATATCCAAGCGGTAGCTAGGAAGATACGATATAGAGCTGAAGCGTTTTATCATATTCGGGAGCCATCAGTAGAATTGTATGTATTTTACTAATATTACCACACGTGCTAGATGTAGTACCTTAAGTAAAATGGAGCTCCATTGGTGACTACGAGCGGAGGGATACCGACCCGATTGTCTATCATAACTAATTACATAATATATTTATTAAATATTTTTTGTAGCATTGGTAACATAAATATAGCATTGTGCATGTAGATAAAAGTTACAAGCACATTTTAGAGCATTTTCGTGAAAACTCACCCCTGCCCAACACCCTTGAGATGGCTTGCAGGGTATTATGTAGATGTAGATGTGTACTGCAGAGTTCGTCCAACTTGGAAGCCTGACTTTGAAGGACTATATGAATACTGCCCATAAACACACCTCTGTTTACTTGTATATAGCTCCACTTGCGATATCGCAACAGTAGATATTAGCCCGCATTGGCACTGGGAAAACTTGGTCAGGCGATTTAGCTATCTTCTGTAAATGCACGAGTTTCCCTAAATGGCTGAATTCTCTCTTGATTATATTCGGTACTTCGAACGTACCCCGACTCGAACAAGCGCACTCAAGGCCAAAGACTGACACCTACCCATACATTAACGGCAACACGAAACCGGCACGACACGTGATGGACATAGACACACCTGTACCAGAGTGGAACAACGCCGGCGAGTGACTCAGCTGGCGACCAGCTCTACAAAAATCAAAATCATCCATCATATCATGCATGTCACAACATGACATTGAAACAGTAAGTGACCTACTTTAGCAAAGAGTCAACACTGTCGTACGACCGGCAGCGGCACATGCGGTGAAACATCGACGGCGTGCTGCAGCCGACATGTCCCTCATTATAACAACTTTTTTCCCTCAAATCATAGATTAAAAAGGATTGCATACCATATGGATGTACATCGCTTAGGAATAGGGCAGTCAATGACTTGATTTTCTCTATTCTTTAATATTACATGTAAGAACATTTCTTGCATTGGACGCTTAGTCTTAAGAAAGAAAAGGGTGCTCGGAAGCCGTTGAGTAGCACAGAGTAGAATAAAAACGGAGAAAATGGTTTGGAAGCATGGGATTTCATACGTATAAATATAGACACAGCGAGGGAAAAAAATCTTAAGCAAGGCGAATCCAAAGGTTGGAAATGTTCCTAATGAATTAGAAATTAGTAATTTATCGTGCAGGAATTTGTGGGGCCACAAATTAATTGCTAGTAGTATGCTTCTTATTATTGAATGTGGGTACTTCTTAGTATTGATAGTAGAATGATTCCTAGAATTGATCCCATTTAGTGTGCTTCTTAGCATTGACTGTAGTATGCTCTTTGTGTTGAAAGTATATATTTCTTAGTATTGATTGTGTGTACTTCTTACTATTGATAGTGGCATGATTCTTAGAATTGGTCCCTTTTAGTGTGCTTCTTAGCATTGATTGTAGTATGCTTTTTAGTGTTGAAAGTATATACTTCTTAGTAATGATTGTATGTACATCTAAAATTTGTCAGTGGAATGCTTCTAAGTATCGATCCTTTGCAGTAGGATTCTTAGGCCGGGAAAATAACCCGAATTTTTAGTCAAAACTTGAAGAAATCCTTACCCGCGTTTCAGCGCAAAAAACTCAAGGGGGTCGTATTGGAAGAGTCCTCTCCTCTCATGATTCAAAAAAATTTGATTGATTCACGTTTTATTTAAACAATTAGATGGTAAAATCAGTTTTTCCAATGTATAACAAAATTATTTTTAAAAAGCCCACTACCGAGAATGCTTTCGACCAAGCAACGTATAAGCGAAGCAGTATTAGCACTAGAGGCTTAATTTTCAGATGGTCGTTCAATCTTTGCCATGCAGCGAGTACTCCGCGCACGTTTCAATATTGCTACCCGAGCCTGTGTCCCTGGTCAGCAGTCAATTGTTACGAGGGTATTGCTTTAATATTGCATTTTTAATGTAATATTTGCGACAACGAATTTTCAAAAGGTCAAATTTTTTCCAATAGACTGTTTAATTAAGTCTTCAAAATTAAAATGCCGGTTTCTGATTCATCAAACGTTGGAAAATGACATCGCTAGAGAGGGTAAAAGGTAATAACTTTTTAGATTTTATGGATAAATAAATGGAATTGTGCAAAAATTATTGCAACTACAGCACTCATCTGCAGCACACTTTTAAAGTATGGCAATACCCTTACGTTTTTGTAGAGTCATACGATTTCAACAAAAAATGTGAAAATTATGAACAATTTTTTAAAAATAGCCATTTTTCGTGTTTTTTTAATAACTTTTTGATTATAAACCGATGTTAGTTTAACAAATCTCATTTTGTAGATAATTTTATTTCCTACGGTTCTTCTGCACATTACTTTTCTCTACGATACGTAGTTTTCTGAGTATATTGGAAAAACTGGTTTTACCTTCTAATTGCTTAAATGAAACGTGAATTTAAAAAATTTTGAATCAAGAGATGAGAGGACTCTTCCAATACGACTCCCTTGAGTTTTTCGCGATGGTATCACAGGTAAGATTTTTTTTTCTTTTTCTGACCTATCTTATAGTAAATAGTTCTTAATATTGATTGTATGTACTTCTAGTGTTGATACTGGAATGCTTCTAAGTATTGATCCATTTTAGTAGACTTCTTATTATTGGTTGTAGAACGCTCCTTTGTTTAGATTGTAGTATGCTCCTTAATATTACGTATCGAAGAAGGAAAAAATAAACGAGCAGAGAAGCAGAAAAAGAGAGCGGGCACTATGTAAAAAAGAACAAATAGTGCCGACACTTAAAGAGTAGTTCTTCATGCAAATATGCACGAGCATTTTTTTGCATCATACGATTGGATTGGATAGGATTTTGGGGAGGCGACCGACAACTAAGGTCATTTGCGCCATAGGGTACAGGTAAGGGAGTAAGGGTGGATAGAAACCCGGTGTCGGCATTAGCCTGCTCTTAACGAAAGGCGCCAAGGGAACCACGGTTTAACGTCTTATCCGGCAGACGGAGTACTGTACTTGAAGTGTTCTCCACAAGACACTCAAGTAGGGATCGGGTTTCCTCTGAAAAACATCCTCCACTGCAGGGATTTGAACCCTGGCCGCCCGTACGGTTAGCCAGTACTCTAGCCACCACACCAACCCGATCCCCAGTACCATACGAAATACAGAAAATTGACTTTAACGAGCAGAATCGTTCCCCGTGCAGATATGTACGTGAATATAGAGGAAAAATCGTATGGATAGAGATCATATGACAATTACATTATAAGTTTTCCGTCAAAGAGGCAGTAGCTGGAAGAGCACAAAATTGCTCGCATTGCACGGCAATCGCTGCTACGAACGCTGCTTGAACATTCAATGAAGGGACAAAAGCTCGGATTTCCGAGCATGAAAAAGGGCTCCTCGTTAATTAACTACCGAAAGAATTTCTCGGGAAAAAAGGGATATCGCCATCCTTTTTTCCCCACATTCCCCCAGCTAAACTTCACTTTTTTTGCTGACACCCGTCGCGTAAAACTCCGAGCGGGTGAAAGAGTAGAGACGCCTTGTTTTTGTCTCATGGCGTCATGGGCAGAGTTCCACGGTACAAAAGAACTCATAACGCTTCCTCTCCATGGAAACACGCCGTTTCACTTCAAACCCACTAACACCGGAGAGAAGGCACTTCCCAAAAGACCAATTAAACGGCTTCATTCAATTCTAGGAGGTGCCCCAAAGTAGAGATAAACTTTAGCAGAGAGTTCTTCTTTTGATTTGATCTGCGTGAGAGCACTCGCCCCTTGCCATAATACAGTACCGGATTTGCGATGGAAAACAATCCGTTGAGGGCCACGCAACGAGATATTGTTCTTAGTAGCCCTTGCGCGGGGTACCAATGATGATGTTCCTCTGTCATTTCCCCTCGTCGGATTTAAACAATGATTCAATACTTGGAAAATTTTTTTTTGATACATCAATGCTTAATCGTCATTTTTTGACGGGATCCATTTTCTCACAGCAGAAAAGATAGGAAAAGTATCATTAATAAGCGACATTCAATGTATTCATCAAAATGCAATTAATCCTCATTACTGAGGAAATTCATGATGTATCCTTAAAATTCTCCTCGACGATAAAAGGGATAAAAAAGAAAACTTCGAGCCATAGTGGAGAAAACTAAGATGGCAATTCTAAGAATCCTGTATTCTGTAAGCTCATTATAATTATTTAGTGCCACAGAGTTGATATACCTTCCAATATCATTTCCTTCTTTGGTCTTTAAAGGGATTCACACACCCCACACGTACACATCCGAACTTTACTTGAGAGCCTCGGAGGGATCCTGAACCAGACTGGTGGAACTGAGATTTTTTAAAAGTATTCTTTGGGTAAACGTAAGTTTTGTTGGATGTCAGAGAATCTATTTCCGGTTATCTACACTTTCAGGGGCCTATCTCCCTCTAGTATATCCTTTTTTGTATCTGCATACGACCTACCCTTCTTCATCCCGTATATGAAACCTATTCCCTTTCTTCCCCATCCTCGCTAGCCCAACATCCTTCCTTCTACCACACTCTTCATCAACCCATCACCCTTTATTACTTCCTTCAGCCATCTACCGTGCCTATCCCGGATTTCATTCAAAAGTCTCCTTTCCTCGCCCACCATCTCAAGCACTTCCTCGTTCGTATTCCTCTCCTCCCACTTCACATCCACTATCCTTCTCCACACTCACATCACAAATGCCTGGAGCCTATTTTCGTCCTCCTGTCTGAGGGCCCACGTTTCTGCCCCATACAACGCTACGCTCTAAAACAAGCTCCAATCACACTAAGGAGGCATAAGATCAATTGGATTTTATGTTAAAAATAAGATTTATGGCGATGGAAACTCAAAAAACGAGATGTGTTTAGAAGTAGAATGCAACGTAACGGTTTTGAAAACAAAAACTTTTCAATCATTCATTGGACACCTTTCATAAATATGGACAGCGATGAAAGAGGACAGGTGAACGAGGCCGCCATGGTAACTCCGTGAATGAAATAAACTGCCACTCCTTGGGGATGATCCGTCCTCGCGCCCTGTGCGAACAGGTGGGGAATTATTGCAGGAATATAAATCCTTGGCAACAGCGCGGCCCTCGATACTCCCACTCGCCATAATGGGTACGAGTAAAGGAATCTCACATTGCTAGCACACGGCGACGTGACCTGCTTTCTGGGTTCATCGATTTTTTACGCAGTCTCATCCCGTCAAACCTTCTAAAAGATGTGGATAAGGTTCTGAAGCCTCCCGTTCCTCCCCGCCCCCTGAATCACCTGATAACGGAGAGCCTTCTTGAGCTACCTGAACACAGTCGTCTCCGCGGATATCATCAAGTTAAGATAGTTTGAGCGAAATATCATTTCCATAGAAATCAATGAATTTGGTCTCATATTAAAGAATAATATCTCATCCATCTTAAAACATCAAAATATCAGCAGCCCTTCCCGAACTACTTTCCGAGATTTTTAACGAAAAAACCTACCCTTTAATATGGGAAATGATATGTGTTTGCACTCCAGGAGGTCTAATTTAAAAAAAGGAGGAATTTATAGCACCGAAGTACCGTCACATAGCTAACAGGGTGTAATTTCTGTGTTGTCTTAACTATTTTTAAAGTAAATCATATTGTAACCGCAGTAATTCATTTAGGATCAGAAAAACCCTTTCGTTGTGAAGAAGTTTTAATCGTGCCGAGTGGAAAAACGGGAATTCATATTTTTATTTATTAAGTGGGAAATTCAGTCTCATAAAAGTGCATTATTGCACCATTCACATGGAATATTTAATTTATGCTTCCTAAAGCCGCTGAAATTAATATTTATACTTTAAATGTGGTCTCCGTTATGACTAGGGAACTTTTTCGCTTAAATTTCCTTACATTGATTGTGTACGCAGGCCCAGATTAAGAGGAAGAGAGCCCATATTAAGATAAAAAAGGGGAGAGCCTTTATCTCGACACGTACTAAACTAAGAACCCTTTCATCCTGGGTTGAGGGTAATTACGTTTGCTGCGCCTAAGTCCATCCTCGTTGGGGTTCATCTACCACTGCCCTCGCGGTAGCAATTCGATTTTACGATCTCCGACGGTTGATGTCAATTCTACCTCGGTATTAACCAATTGAAGACAGAGGCAGGGGTATACGAGACGCATTTGATGATCGTGTATCTACATATACTGACCACTTGCAACAACTTGGATGGGAAATGCTTTCAGAGCGTCGATTGAAAATTAGACTCAATCTTTTGTGTAAATTCTAAACCAATTTATTTCCCGACGAAGTTATCAATATCTTACGAACTCCAGCATACTAAAGGTAGATCAGATCATGAGAGTAAAATAAGGTAAATAGATTGTAAACAGAAAGATCAAAGATGCCGTTTTTCCCGGGATCGATAAGAGACAATAATGGCTGCGTTATAATTTTGAAGTAGGTTAGCTTACAGGTAGTGCAGCTGATATATTCATATGCCCCCTCACGCATGTTTCTAAATCTGCCGAGTGGTGCTAACACCATGTTTTCAATGTTCTCTGCATGAATCTTGAGTCACGTTTTCATAGTTACATTATGGATTATTTTAGTAGTTTCCGTAGCATTTGTAGATAACCCATAGTGTGGTGCATGTTGGTGAAAGTTAATGTCATCACTTGAATTCACGTTGGTGATAAGTCACTCCCCACCAAACACCCTTGTGTGTGTTTGCAGGGTAACAAGTAGATGCAGATGTACAGTTGAGCTTAGCTGCCACCTTAACTAAGGTGATTGAGTGGCAACCAGCGCAGCGTTTCCATTGGGGCATTTTGTTACCCATTACTGAATTCTCCCACTAATTTCGTCGCGAAATTAAATCAAAAGATGATCGATCCGACCAGTATTACTGACTTGACCTTTTCACTACCATGTTCCTGTCTCAAAAGAGTTAATACTAAATTAGTCAGAAGGCTTAAATCCGATTGCTGGGGCCGCAGAAAATTTTACCTGCTCTCGAGGCCCAGTGGAAGGGTCGACCCTCATTTAGCTGGACCCGAACTCGGAATCTGAGCCTCGGCGTCGAACCCTCACCGCAGGTGGGTAATTGCACCTACTGACCAGCAGCACTATAGTTTTTAACTTTTAAACGTTAACAAAAAATCCCAAAATTATGTTCTCTTTACTGTACTAATGGCGCTGGCGAAAATGGGTTTTTAGCCGCTGTTATACGATAAATATTAACATTGTACGTCCTCCACAAACTAAGCCGCATAAACGTACGTAACCACGTAACTTAAGGAGTGTCCCACAATTTATTCGTTCATTACAGAGAAGAAATTCGCAGCGCAATAAATTAATGAGAAATCAGAAAAAATTCTTCTTTTGTTACTGGTAAAAAGACAACTGCGGAGTTCAAATAAAATAGGACTACACACAAGGAAACTGAGTGAAAATATTGGCATGGAGAGTGGCACTCTATGGATCGGAATCGTGGACCATTGGAAAATCAGACCAGAAAAGACTGGAAGCCTTCGAATCCTGGTGTTGGAGGAGTATGCTGAAGATAAAATGGACGGAAAAAATAAGAAATGATGAAGTGCATAGAAGAATAGAAAAGGAAAGGACCATATGAAACACCATACAGAAAAGAAGAACCAGATGGATTGGATAAATCCTGAGACACAATGGGCTGTGAAGAACATAATTGAAGGTTAAATAGAGGGACAAGTCCCCAGGAAGGAAGACCCAGGAATAAGTTCATGGACCAAATAAAGAAGACAGTACATAGGAAGAGAGATACCATGAAGCAAGGGAACTAGCATTAGATAGGGAAGAGTGGTCAACCAATTTTAGGATTGCATAACCAATGATGGGTAAGTAATCGATGGAAAGCATCGTAAAATTAGCACGTCAGCCCATGGTCGTACAAAAAGGGACCATAATAGTTCCGATAGATCAATTCCAGGATAGTGACTAGGTTAAATAGGTTTTTTCAGTAGTACTGTATATGAGGACCCCAGAAGTCAAGGGGTCTAAGTAACAAAACCATTGTTTAGAGAATACTTGAGTCAAAGTTGAAAATGTTCAGTACAACCCACTAAGTAGTTAAGGGGCATTACCCTAGATAGCAGCACCTGTCAAGAAAATCACTTGGATCTCTTTACCACCTAAGAGATTAATATTTTCACTTCCCATTCCTGTACCTAACTTATTTTTTTCAAAAACGTCACAAAAACCCTTGACTTCTGGGGACCACATATCTTAACATGATAATTAGCTACTAACCCTGCATATAATTCCCGGTATGATATACTCATGCATGATTTTGTACCATTTAGTGCTATTTATCCGTCGCATTAATAATACTAACGCGTAGTTGTATCGTGAGTAGTGTACTGCATGGTAGCATAATCTTCTATCGCATCACTCTCCTAGTTTCTGGTCTGATTGCGCACTGCTGTCCTGACTGATTTTGGCCTGCGCCTGGCATCCGGGGGAACGTGTGCGGTTTTAATTTAAACTGGGATGAGTGCTTCATGCCTGGTTGTGTATCACCCAGTGCCACAGACCCTCTCGCTTAAGTTAAAATCGGTGCTAAAGGGAAATTGGGGGTAACAAATATGGCGGACAGGCAACGGCCCCGCTAAAGCTTTTGGCATAGTCCACAATTTCCAGCGACCTATCCATCTACATCAATGAAGAGGAACAGTTACAGAAGAGAAAATTAAATTCAGGAAAACGTCAACAATGGCGTATTCAAGATAAAATTGGAATGCGTGACGTTCCCCGTCTCACCGTGAGTGGTTGCCGATTTAGGTGTCCTGCGATCATAAAATATTCATATGACGAAGTGAAGAGTTTAATCACTCATATAACCGAATAATATGTACGTGTAAGCAAGAGAGAAAATTCAGTTCCTCGGCACCGAACAATATGTACGACTGATCAAAAGGAACAAAATTCAGTTTCTTCGGGTAAAGTAACGTGAAACAATGGATTATTTTGCCGCTTGAGTGCATCTCACGAGTACTTTTCTTCGCTGAAAGAACGAAAAAAATCTCTGCGAGAGAGACGAAATTCGCAGCGCAATATACGAACGAGAAATCAGAAAAAAATTTCCTCGAAATATCCTATATCCGCTTTGGATATTGGGCTGGGAATTCAATTTTCACGATTCACTTTAGTCGATTTCAAGAAATAAAATTTCCGCTAGGAAAACGGAGCAAGCTGGGAAGGGGATGGAAAAGGAGAGAAAAATTATAGACGTTCCAAATAAAGATAAGAGCGTGCTTGGCTGAAGCTGAGAGTAATACGACGAAAAAAATACTCGGGAAATGAGTATCACGGTAGTTAAGCACCAAAAAAGAAAAGCAGCTTCATTCGGTACTATAGTCCTATTGATAGTAAACAACTCAAAAGGAATCCAATCTACGAATAAGACGGAATTATCTAAGGATATGAATGACTATTTTCTCTGAGAAGTTGCTTTGTCATGCACATTTTGAGAATGATCCGCATGACTTCAACTATATGCACTTCATTACAATGTAGCGAATTTTTACGACAGAAGACACGATAGTACGATAGCGGAGAGTATTTTAATCCATGGATGAATGCATAATATCCCATCCTCGGCACAGTCGAGCATGAATTTCAAAAGGCTTTCCCCACAGGCGAAATCCAATTTCATTGGGAAAGAGTTTTATCTGTGCACTGGGCACAAAAGTGAAAACGAAGGTTGTGAGACTGTTTCATTTCTACGGTAATTGCAGACAGGAAAACGCAATGCGTAGAAAAAGAGCATGGCAAAAAATGCAATGGATGGATGCAGTTTAGCGAGACAGGGAAATAAGTCCCCCAGAAAAGTAAAATATAAAAAAGGTGGCAGTCGGTGGACTGCCAAATGATGTAAAAAGTTAGATTAATAAAGTTAAATCATTGTTTACAATAGTTTAAAGAATTTTATGCCATAAAAATTGAATTCATTAGTGTCGTTTTATATTTTGCAGATAATACTATTGGTCTTACAGTAAGAGTGATGATAATCAAATGATATTAAAATTAATTCCAGCCTCAGTTTGTAGTAAATCGATTAAGCCACAAATCCAGGAGTAAATATTAAAATTCCGAGTAGTTTAAAAAAGAAATTGGACACTGTAGTCCAGCCTAATGCTCCTTCACGGTTGTCTAGATTTTTATCATTCACTTAACCACATTCCACGTCTCTGCTTTTCCTGTGAGTCTCTTAATTTATTTACCCATCGCTCATGTTACGTTTTCTGTACGGAAAAAGCTACTCATCGACTCCAATGGTGCGATTAAGGCCTATATTTCTCCAAACAAATACATAAGAAAATCGGCTTCAAAAATACTTTCGGTTGTCAAGGGAGTGGTTCACCAAGTACGTGTAATTTCTACCAACTTTGATTGATTAACGAATGATTCGTTAAAAATTCCGCGAACTCGAGTGGAAAATGAAATTCGATTAAATAAATAAAATTTATAGTAGTTTCTTCCATCAGTGGTTCGTCTCGACGTTTTTCGACCAGTATTCCAAATTTAAACATGTTATTGCCAGCTTCTACATTTTCCCAAATAAAAATTAAGTGTTCGGTCAGGCCACGTTCAAGAAGTTTTCACTTCATAACTTCCCAGCCATATAAGTCTATTTTTCTAACCAGAAGGAAAGTAATACCTACAGAAATTTTGAAAATAGACATTAATTCAGGCTTATTAACGGAAAATTTGCACATGCAAGAACAAATGTAGCTCGTGGGTCGAAAATGCCAACTGGGGTTGCGTGAAATATAAAGCCACAAAAAAATCGGGGACGTAACAGCGGACTGCAAAATGAGAGAGAAAATACTGGAATGCTCGGTTTAATTTGCAATTCACCGAGGTTTCCACCTCGCAATATAAAATGAAATGGACTGGAACCCAAATGCATTCTCTCCTCAACTTGCTCGAGCTAGGATCATGGATTTGAATTCTAAAATAACTAGAAACTTTTTTTCACCCGTCGCTAGTCCAGCCTGCCGGAATAATTTCGGAGAGCTTCGCCGATTCACCACGAGAGGCGGTTGGAAAAGAAAAGTAATTATAAGACAGAAAGAAAGAAAAATGACAGAATAGGGAATTTGTGCGACTCCATGGAGACAGCGTTTCATTGAGTCATGTTTTGCTCAGGATGGTAGCAATGGACCGCAAAATGCACGAACGACTTGCTTTTACGATTGATTGATTGAAACAACTCGATCTCAATTAGATTTAAGGCCCAGTCGACAACCAATCAAACGAGAGAACACTTACGGAAAAATTAAACTTAGCATATTCAGACAGTAGGCGGAAGAATTGGTCTATTGATAATAGATACAATTGATCTAAAGAAAAGAGATAGATGATAACTTAATTGCAATTTTCCTCAGGTTAACAATATAATTTCCAACTAATTTTGCTGCCTTTCCAGGAGTCTGCAACAATATTAAAAATCGATTGCAGCAAAAAATTGATAATAAGGTTTGTATATGAAAATAACCAGATTTTAAAACCGTAATTGTCTACTCATGTAAGTTATCCACACAATGTTGCCCGATATTCTTGCTTTCCTTGTCTTTGCAAGTTCATTCATTAGTACATTTGTTACAAACGAGACATTTAAAAACACTAAACCCGCAAATTTGAGAGAAAACGTGTAGAAGTCAGTCACTGAAGGCGAACTTTTGGATTAACTGGAGGGGGTTCCATAATACTTATGGAGAAACAATGTCAGGAAACAGATAACTGGTTAGTATAATGACGAAAAAGAAGTGTATGTAATCCATCATTTTCCTTAACGGTAAGTAACAAACCGATTCACGAACGGAATCAAAAATATACATTTTACGCCAAAGGTCGAAAAAACAAGATTCAAAAATTGAAGGTTTCACTTTGTGTAAGGTCGGCATTGTATTAAGTCAAACTTGGTGTCTTTCAGTTTAATTAATTAGGGTACAACTAGATTCAGCAGTTACACCATCATCAGGAAAGTGATGGCGTAACTACCAGAACTAGTCGTACCTTTCAAAATAAAACTGTGGAAGACACTAAGTTTGAAATGGAAACTTGAAGCTTTCACTTGGTGGAAGGACGTCATAATAAACAAGATAAAAATTTGTGACTTCCACAATTTATTGAACACAAGCGACCGGTTTTGGCTATCACGCCATCATTAGGTACAAAACTTTCTTTGAACCTGATGTTTTAGTTTTTTCCTTTTGTACCTGATAATGGCGTGCCTTTAGTACCTGATGATGGCGTGACAGCCGAAACCGGTCGCTAGCGTTCAATAAATTGTGAAAGTCAAAATTTTTTAATCTTGTTTATTACACTAAGTTTGACTGACTACAATCGAAAAAACAAAAGAAAACCCTTTAAACGACATTCTTGTGTCAAAATTAGAGAGGATAATATTCGTGAATTGGAACAAAATTGATAGTTGTGTGTACGAGGCATAAGTAGCAGAAGTATAGAAGTCGATTTTTAATAACTCAGCTAACTTTTGCTCGTGAGGGATCAGTTCACCCTCCATCAAGGTCATATTCTGCGAGTGATGACAAACGTACGATTTTACAAGGGCTATCGTGCCACAGGCCATCAAACGTAACGGTGTAGTCAGATGGAAGCCGGATTTTGCACTCGTTTCGCTCATTTTAAAGCTCTCTGTTAGAAAATAATGGGAAAATGTTCGTTCGCGACCGATGCCGAACATCGAGGTGATTGGGAAAGCTATACGGCCTCAAAACATTGAAGTGTTATATAAAACATCACAAATGATGGAATCACATTGCTCAAACTCGCTTTAATGCTCAACGAAAAACTTTTTCTCCTAGAAGCATGTTTAGGTACTATTTACTCCATGCCTACACAGGATAGGTCTATTTTATGTTGTCCATACTTTCTCAATCTAGAGGATTAGTCACTCCAACCCAGGACACCCAGGCTATGGGGTGAAGTTGTTGTCTATAAAAACAGTCTACACAAGGGAGATTCTCGGAAATAGAATGGAGCCATGATGGTGCTTATTACCAATAGTCATATCAATAATGCATTGTTTAACCATAATCGCTAATACAGCCTAAACCATTTCAATCAATTTATTCACAAATTAGTAGCCCGCGCTTAAGATCTTTTGAGCTAGATGTCAATTCTCCGAGGATTCGATGAGTTTCGTCTCATTTTAAAGAAAAATATCTCACCTTTTCATTGATCTATAGAAAATAGATGGATTATGACTTCATTGACATTTCCTGAAGTTTGATAACATTATTTTTAACTAGTTAATATTGCTCTTTTCAGGTATTCTCGTCGCGTGTTTAGTTTTTCTGACAACAGTTTCAGTTTTCTTCGACAGAAAAACTAAACACGCGACGAGAATACCTGAAATGAGGAATATTAACAAGTATATGAGTCGCGGAAGCCTTCAAAGATATTTTTAACTAGTATAGATGGATCTGAAACAATCTTTAACAGTATAAAAAATCGACTGTAGTAAAGAAATTGATCATAAGGTTTGAATAAGAAAATAACTTTATTTTCAAACCTAAGGGTCAATTCATGTGAAGACATCCAGACCATGACGCTCAATACTTTTCGTTTTCCTTTTCTTTGCAAGTTGTTTTAATAATACTAATGTTCCAATTCAACCATTTCATTCGTATAGATTTAACCCACGTTTAAGGTTTTTGATAGAGCGTAGCGTTGTATGGGGCAGAATCGTGGACCCTGAGAAAGGAGGACGAGAATAGGCTGCAGGCATTTGAGATGTGGGTGAGGAGAAGGATGGAGAAGGTTAGGTGGACGAAAAGGAAGACTAATGAGGAATTTCTTGAGATGGTGGGCGAGGAAAGGAAACTTTTGAATGAAATCCGGGATAGGCAGGGTAGATGGCTGAAGGAAGTAATAAAGGGTGATGGCTTGCTGAAGAGTGCGATAGCAGGAAGGATGTTGGGCAAGCGGGGTAGAGGGAGAAAGAGATTAGGTTTCATAAACGGGATGAAGAAGGGTAGGTCGTGTGCAGAGACGAAAGGATATTCTAGAGGGAGATAGGCCCCTGAATGTGTAGAAAACCGGGAGGAGATTCTCTGACATTCGACAAAACCTAACTTTACCGGTAAAATACATTATAATAATAAGGTTTTTTGAACTAGATGTCAGACCACCGAGGACTCAGTGATATTGGCCTTATTTTAAACAAAATCATCTCACCTTTACTATTAAACAAATATATCACCCACGGACTGAACTACTTTCCGAGATATTTTCCGAGAAAATGAGGACTTTCCAACGCCACTATCTCGTAAAAAATTTGACAGTCGGTACTGTGAATATTTAAAACCATTTTCAAAAATATAATCAATTAGTCACCGAAAATATTTCTAAAGATTCGTAAAAAAAAACCATCCGGAGCGACAGCTTTTTCCCCGGACGGCGAGAAAAATACTAGTCAAATTTAATATCTACATGTGCGTATTCAGTAAATTACTGGGAATTCCGGCCATACAATATAATTTTTAGCGCAATCAATAATAAAATATTTACATTATGCACCACACTGCAGATGAAATTGAAAAAATAAATAAAATTCGACTCTGGTCTCTGATACGGCTAGGGAAAAATCTCACTTAAAGTTAGTTTGAGCGAAATATCATTACACTTTGAAGTCAATACATTTGCTCTCGTTTTAAAGATAAATATTTCACCCTGCCAAATATACCACTATATCTGCCCCTAATGCCCCGTTTACATTATTAGAGTTAGAATGATAGTTAATATGGGGGCTAAACCAACTTGCGTTTACACGGCATTCCTTCGCCCTGGTTAACAAGCTGATAGCCTCTCGCGGACAGTTACGAAGGTGAGATAGCCCACAATTCATCAAACATTGCACGACGCTTTTCATTAGTATCAACGGCTGCGAACCTAATTCATGAGACTTATATGGGCGAGAAAATTCAGACAAAGGAAGGTAAAGGAGATAGTTTATAGGGGAAATAGAATAGAATAGAATTTATTCCAAGAACCTAGTCATTCGGACTCTAGGATCAACAAAATTACATTTTTAGAAATAAACACACTCTCCCAGTTACTTTTACATAGATTTCAGAAACTCCAGTAAGTATTACTTTACTGATGGGTTTTTCAATTCGAAAATTTCGTCAGTATTTTATTGTACAAATGATAATATTATTTTCAACTATTCTTATTACGTAAAAGTTACAAGTAGAATTTTTATCTGAATCTGCCGTTAGAGGCGAGCCTAATTTCCAGAGGTATTGCGTTACAAATACGGGTTGCTTGCAAATAGAAGGTTTTGGATAATTGATGACTGTGAAATCAGGGAAATTTATACGCTAATGTTTCGCACGGTTAGACTTCTTATTTACTAGTATTTAACTATACACTAACCATTTCATATCTAAACGCAAATTTATGCATCGAAAGGTGAAAATTGAGAGAATAAATTTCCATAATAGAACGACACGTCACTATGCTATACATATTCATTAAGGTAACCCGAGAAAAATACGTTATTACGTCGTTTATGATAGATAGTAACTATCCAACACGTTGACATGCATTATTTATTAATTACTTCCATTTAGAGTCCTTGCCTACAATATAAGCAGCGGAATAAACAAATTTTTCTTCCAAGCTTTGCCCATGACCCGTCGCTCTCGCTTGCGCCTAAAAGGTAAATTTTGAGCTTCAAATCTTCTTTATCATTCACTCATGAATATATATTATGGATTCAGATGTTTGGAATAGTTGCCTAGACTACGCGTTTCCTAAATTTCCACATTTATTTCACCCAGTCCTTAGCGCCACTTCGATAAGAGTCTTTTTAGTTGTTATTGTAAACAGACGTAGTTAATTGTTGCTAACGTGACACTGTGGTGAATATTCAATAACGATCGAGAAGATATGAATTGCTTGATGCTTTGAATGACATCTTGCTATTTTTTTTATCTAAAAGTCACTTTGTAAGTGCTATAGAGGATGTATCTATTACAGAAAATGTGTAAGAGGTTTATGAAACGTCCATCGTGTGCCGACGACGATGTTTGCCAGACTCTGATTATAATTGTAATGCATTAAGCCCGTTCGGCTTAAATAAAGAATTTAGAATGCCTTGTTTAAACAGAACTTGCTTCGTACCAGGCTGCAAAACAGGGTATGCGTCTACGAGGACCCAAAATAGGAGACTTGGATTGAAAAATAAGAATCTGTTCAAGGCGGCGGTAAGTGCATTCCTTTTTACCTACACTGCAATGATGGCCATTGGGAATACTCATGAAGTCACCTCGCATTATTCTTAAATTTCCGTATAGTGATATTCACGAAGTGCTAAGAGTTAATTGCGCATTTGTGTAATTGCATTTGGAGAGGAATTAGATATATCTGTAGACCGGATGATATTAAAAAAGTGTATAATTACGTCCGCGTGTAGTACTACATTTTTATCCACTGCCCACTGCATTATGCTTAATTGCAAGTAAAACTCATGTATATTCAAGGTAAAACCGGTAAGACGTGTTTATTTACAATCTATCGACTGTATTTACATTTGAACTTCCGTCTTTCATCACTAGGCGGCACCACTTTCCAAAAAGTTGATTGTTTACGGAATTCTAGACAACAGTTTTTCGCGCGAGATCACAATCCACAATATACATTCATGCATTCACTCATGCATTGAAATACATCAAGCAGCTCAGCACTGATGCTTGGATATCGAAAACGAAAAGAGAAACTCTTGTAATATATTGTGAGCTTCAAATGAAAGGTACATGTGGACTGGATCACGTAACTACAATTCTAACTAACCTGCGTTTACACGTATTAAAAATGATGGCAACCTGCGTCAACCCTCGTAACTCTAGCGTGGTTAAAAAGTTGACTGGGGTTAGTGCCAACCTGCATTCATACGGCGAACTTTTACTAAGGTTAGAGTCAACCAAGTTAGAAAGCTGGTAATGTAAACAGGGCATTACCGAACCGAGATTTCTGACGAAAAATACCGGCCGTTTTACATGGGAAATTGTACGTGTATGGACTCCAGAGAGACCTTACTTAAAAGAATGAAGTATTTATAATACCTTGGTTCTTTAAAAAAGTTGAAACATTATATAGTTTGTATGATTTCTCAATTAATTTTTGAAATAAATGATGTAGCTTAATAACTTTTCCGCTGTAATTTTTCTGGATTACAAAACAACTTCCGTAATGTTCTTCAGAGATAGGTACCTTATTTAAAAAATGAGGAATATCTAACACCTAGATCTCGTCTATAAATTACCTTTGTAGACTGCATGTACTATCGACTATTTTTACAATAAATCTAATAATCACAGCAGTAAGTTCAGGATCACAAAGCAACTTCCATTGTGAAGGACTGCAGCTTGAAAAAAAAATTAGTAAATTATATGGCTTATGTAGATATTTTTATTTGATCACTTAGAATTTCAGAGTACGTATTTTCATCATTTATAACGCAATATTTAATTCATGCTTCCTACAGCTGCTGAAGTTAAAAGTACCACAATTCAAATGTGTTCTCCATTATGACTAGGGAACTTTCTCGCTCAAACTACCTCTCAAGTACCTCAGTTGTTTCCACGACTTGGTCACTGCCTGTGACTCCGTGAGCACCCAACGGCCAAATGTGACTCGCCGTCGGTTGACGCCGTTCCGTCCGACATAACCGGGCGTAGGATTGCAGGCCAATTCTGGTTAAATAATCGTTCCCGTAAGCACAGGACTTAAAAGGCAAGGTAAGTCCTCCTAGCTCCCGTTATCCATCCAGTGACGGGAGGGAGGGGGGACTCGCCGTGGATTCTCACTCAAGGGGGCGGTACCTCCCGGGAGTCCAGTTTCGAGAGCGAGCGGGACTAGGCGGTGCATTGTTGGGGCGCATCAGACTGCAAGAGGGGACGTGTCCAAAATCCAAATGGCACATACATGATTACACTCTCGGTTCAGAAGTGAAGTGACAGCCAAAATAAGTGCCCGTTTTGGTCAAAGATTAAAAAGGAGAATGAATAGAACCACATACAGTGCTGTAGCATAGAGGACGATTACTTTAAGATAGTTTGAGCGAAATATCATTTTACCTAGAAATCAATGAATTTGGTCTCATTTTAAAGAAAAATATATCACCCTTCCATTGACATAAAATATTTAACCTCTTACCGCATTACTTTCCGAGATATTTGCCAAAAAATACCAGCCCTTTTACATGGGAAATGGTACGTGTATGCACTCCAGAGAGACCTTTTATTAAAAATGAGGCATTTGCTACACTTAGATCTCGTCAAAAAATCAACAAGAGTGTAGTGTGTGTGTTTTCTCAACTATTTTTAAAAATTAATCATGTAGTCACCGCAGTAAATTCTTCGGAATCACAATAAACCTTTCATTTTGATGGAGTTTCAAATGTACCACGTGAAAATAATTAGTGAATTTAAAGATTTATTTAGTTATTTTCATTTGATTACTTCCAAATTCTGTCATGTAAAACTATGCTTTTGCACCATTAATCATGCAATATTAAATTCGCGGGTCTCACATTTGCTGAAATTAAAATGTATATATCGAATATGGTCTCTATGATGATTAGGGACTATCTTAAAGAACTTCCTAACTTAGTTCTTTTCTAAAAGAACTTCCTATCATACTATGGTTACTAGAACAGAACCAAGTAACCTTCAATTTCTGACTCACCGAACTACTACATTTCATAAGCTTTTTGTCGTGGCCGCCTCACAACTTTGGAATTCCATTCCTATTGATGTGAGGAAATCTCGCTCGATGGAAATTTTAAAATCTAAATTGTATGAAATTTTATTAAATGAATGTTACCCTGAATAGTTTAGCCTGGTCAGAACTCAGTTCGCACTGCCAATTTTCTTTTATTTTTTTTATAATTATAATTATATATATTTTTTTTAATTAGACAAAAATTGTTTTTTTCCCTCATGGTCTGTTTATGTTTTTTTATCCTGTACCTTATATTTGTATATTGATTGTATTTTTACCTATCTCCGAGTTCAACTGTTAAACATGTAAAATTATTGTTTTCGATGAGAAGAGCTGTTTTTGTCTTTTTGAATACATTGTAGTTTATTTAGCTCTATTTATTATTTATTAGAATTAAATAATATGTTTATTTGTCATTACCTCGCTGCTACACTATTGTATATTTTTTGTATTCTTGCTCTAAGGGACCTGTTCCAGAGTAAAATAAACGATTATTCTATTCTATTCTATCTCGCTCGCACTACCTAAACTCCTCCATTTGAGTATTCTGCCAGCTGATTTGCAGGTTTTTGGACAGTTTTTCATCAAACTGGTGCATCGTTCCGTTTTGGCTCGGATGGATGACCCAGCATTAGATACATAGATTCATCATATCGTCTCCCTCTTCTCATTTCCTCCAAAATGCCTACCTTCACCTTCCTCCTCCCTCTTCCCCTCTTCCCTCTTGTTCTCCTCTCTATTACTCTCTTCATCATCCCTTCTCCTTTCAATGTGTCCTCAATCCCATCTCTTGTGTGTCCTCCAAATAGTGCTGAGCGAATCTGGGATTTTCATTTCGAATCGGACCGAATCGAATCGAAGTTTTTTTTAATAATTCGTTAGCGAATCAAATCCCCCTAAAAAATTTGCTTGCGAATCGATTTCGAATTCTAAATAAAATTCAAAAGTTTATGCCGAGAAAGTAATATAGATTTTCACTATATTTCAGGGCCTTACATTAGCTTATACACATACTAGCATAAAGAATTGCGCAGAATTACGTGTGGTCGTTTAAATTTTCGTTTCGCCTCTGGAAAACATCTTCAAAACGGACGGCGCGCAATTCTGGGATGAGTGTCATGTTTGAATGCATGTAACGATTAGAAGACGAATATATCTGATTCGAACATTACGATTCACTCGCTTTCGAAGCATCCCGATTCGCAGGCGATCCGAATCGAATTAAGCCTGATTCGAGTCGATTCAACTCGATTTCGAAGCATTCGCACAGCTTTTCCTCCGAACCTCCACTACTATCTTCCTCTCCTCTCCAACGATGTCCAATACCTCCCCATTTGTCCTTCTCGCCACTCCGCCAACCTTTTCCATCCTTCTCCACACCCACATGGGTAATTCCACGTCATATCAGCAGTGAGTTGAACCTTGGTGTCTCCGATTCGAATCAAAATTTTTGTGTGGGTTCCATCTTGCATTAAATGATGAATTGTAGAAGCGTTTTCGGAAAAAAATAGTTTGGCAGATCTTGAGACGATCAAAGTTTCGACCATTTTGCGCTTAGACCTTTTTTCTTTTTGCTATATCTTCTAAACGCAAATAGCTAGAGAAACGTTTGACATCTTATTTTGTTTGCAAAAGAATGTACAGCAACAGTGTGTTCTCATTTTTGTAAATAAACTAAATTTAATGGAAATTGTTTAAATTTTAAATGTTTAAAGTTTAAGAACAAAAATACAGACTTTTTATTTTTAAATTTTTGGTCTAGTTTGACACAATAGTCTTTTTCTTATCTCAAAACAAATTTTTTCGTGGGCAGTTCATAAACAACGGAGATATTTAACTTCAAAGCTTGTACTACGCCCTCGTTCACCACGAGGGTCGGCGTTAAAATGATGTGCCGCCGTACTTTGAGAATTTATATCTTGGTCTGTGTAAATGCTATTGCAATACTCAAACACCAATTTAAAGATTATTTTAATTTAATTTCATCAATATTTTTTATCATATAATATAATAAAAAATGGATACACGGTACTGCAATAAGCGACACCGCACTACCTAAACTTAGCAGTTTTGTCAACTTCATGAACTTTGTAACTCAGCCTAGGAAAAACTGCGAAATCTACAGCATTGACTTCTCACCAAGGGTTGCGAGAGTTGATAAAGATACAAAGTGGCAAGCAAAATTTATTAAAATGTATCTTTTGTTGGTAATGAATGAACATGTTAAACATTATCCAGTCCTACAATTTGCACAGAATCAAAAAATTAAAGCCAAGGAAAAACTTATTTATTTATTTGCAACTTTTTTGTGATGCATAATATGTAAAAATGTTATTATATGTTGATGTTTATTATTTCAAGTTGATGCCGCGTTGCCAAACTGGACGGCGCCGCACGGCGAAGGAAAGTCCGTTCAGCGGGGGGAAGGCGACAAAGCCCGTCTACTCCTCCTTTCTTTGTCCCATTGGCTCCTCCCATTTGTTGATTCGCAAAAATTCAAATAGTGCCATTCAAATATTGAAATGTATCGAGGGCTATGGCGTCACATCCACGTATTTTACGAGTTCGACCGAGTTGACTCCTTACTGAATAAGGTCATAGGATCCCGTGAAAACTCAGCTCGGGAAGAAACTGTGTTGTACACGCCTCAAATTCCCGCCACGTGGAAACGCACTGTTCTGGCGAGAACTCTTAACGGTAGAAAAAGTTTTAATGAATTGAAAACGCCGAGGGAAAACCTACAATTCCATCTCCAAGCCTTTCAGCCACTCATCTTCTCCTCTGGCGAGTCCTCCCCATCTCTCTCCTTCGCGAAAGTTTCCCCCTCGATCCCCTCCCCCAAGGCGGAAAGTAGGAAAGAGAGGAAGTTTGAGAGAAGTTAATCTCGCATACATGAAACCTCGAAATGAACCGGATTCTGAACGCATGAATCAGTCACTTTGCTTAATAAGCTGAAGCCCTACTCCCCCCCACCTCCTTTATCTACCAAACAATCTCTCTACACAATCACATTTTTCCAAGAAGTATGTCTATATCTAACTCCGCCTGTGCTGGCAAATGGGTGGATTGAGTAACTCAGGAGCCAGTGCTGGCGGTCCCAAGCCCGGATAAAGGAGGAGGGTTAGGCAATGGGCTAACTACCCATTACCATAAAAAAAATACAGTTCAGGAACCTAAACAGAAGCCTCGGAAAAACGGACGGATCTTTCGGAAACGACTCATGCGAAAAAATATGGACTATGCTTTTGGAACGTGAAATGTACGGACGCTAAATAAACCAGGCGCTCCAACAGCACTACTAAAGGAAATAAAAGACTACCGACTTATGGTGACAGCAATACAAGAAACAAAATGGTTAGGTCAAGGGATAAGAGATACGAGAACGCACACAATTCTGAATAGTGGAAAAGATGGAGGTAACAAAGAGTTAGGTGTCGCATTCATAGTAGACAACAAAATGAAAGCTAATATTATAGACTTCCAAGCAATCAACGAACGCCTATGCAAGCTCCGTTTACGTACTCATTTCTTCAACTTAACGCTTTTAAATGCTCACGCTCCTACAGAAGAACAGGAAGAAGGAATGAAGGAGACATTCTACCAGCTTTAGGAAGAAACCTTTGATAACTCACCAAAAAATGATATAAAATCATTATGGGGGACATGAATGCTAAACTAGGAAAGGAAGATCAGTTCATGGGAACAACAGGAAGGCACTCGTTACACGATGAAACAAATGAAAATGGAGATTTCCTGATTAATTTTTCCAGTAGTAAAGATATGATTATAAGCTTTACATGCTTCCCGCATAGATATATACATAAAGTAACCTGGATGTCACCGGACGGGAACACAACTAATCAAATAGACCACATACTGATAGACAGAAGAGCAGCCAGCAGCATACTAGATGTTAAGTCAAGAAGAGGTGCATGCTGTGGTTCAGATCACTGCTTAATCCAGGTCAGATTTAGATGCAGAATATCTAGGAAGAACGAAAGTCAAGGGAAAGCTGAAAAGCTAGACGCTGAGAAGCTAAAGTCACCTGAAACAAGAAAGGTCTTCGAACAAGAACTAAAACAAAAAATACCTAACAGAAACCATCTGGGTCAAACAGTAGAGGATCAATGGAACATAATTAAAACCACAATCAAGGAAACGGCTGCAACGACAATAGGGTACAAGAAGACCAATAAAAGAGCAACATGGTTTGATGATGAGTGCCATGAAGCAATAGAAGAAAGAAACAAGAAACATAGAAAACTCATAGAAAAGAGAACCAGAGAGAGAAGAAGGGATTCCGAAGAAGCTAGAAGACGAGCAGATAAATTATGCAGAAGGAAGAAAAGAAAACATGAAAATGACTTAATAAGTAAAATGGAAGAAGACTTCAAGGGCAATAATCCTAAAGGGGCATACAGATATTTGAAAAACATTAGAGAGGACTATAAACCCCGAACGAGCCTGTGCAGAAATGAAGCAGGACAATTGGAGAGTGACCCCCAATACATAAAAAATATCTGGAAGAGATATTTCCAAACCCTACTAGGAACGCAAGAGGCGGAAGAAAATGGGCACGATATGACTCTACGTGATGGCTTGGAAGAAAAAATAGAATCCCCTACTTTAGAGGAGGTGAGAGACGCAATAAAGGCCCAAAAGAATAACAAGGCACCAGGAATGGACGAAATACCATCTGAAATGTATAAACTAGGTTGAGAACACCTAACTGAACTAATGCATGCCTTGATTACTAAAATATGGGAGGAAGAGACAATTCCTAAGGATTGGAGAAAGAGCATCATATGCCCTATACACAAAAAGGGAGATAAATTGAAATGCGACAACTATCGAGGGATCTCTCTTCTATGCACAGCATATAAAATATTAACATACATTATTAATCAACGACTCATACCCCTAGCAGAAGATATTATTGGTGAATATCAAGCTGGATTTAGGAGTGGCAGGTCAACAATAGACCAAATTTTCACAGTAAAAGAAATCCTGCGAAAAGCCTGGGAATATGACATTGATGTTTATAATGTATTCATAGATTTCAAACAGGCATATGAGTCACTTGATAGAATAAAACTTTATCTAATACTGCTCGAACTAAAAATCCCACAAAAATAAATAAGATTAATCAAAACGACAATGGAGGAAACTGTAGCAGTGGTACGTATCCAAAACCAACTGACAGATGTATTCAAAATCTCGAAGGGTCTGAAGCAAGGAGATGGTTTGGCTCCTACCCTATTTAACATAGCTCTAGAGTACGTAATAAGGCAGATGGAGTCAGGAAGAGAAAACTTACTAACCAACAAATTAACGCAACTGGTTGCCTACGCAGATGATATTAATGTTATGAGCCGAAGAGCAGTAGAAGCACAGCAAACCTATCTACAAATAAAACATCATGCTAAGAGCATTGGCCTTGAGATAAATGCATCAAAAACCAAAATTCTACTACAGAAAAGAGGGAACGGGCTCACAGATAATGCTTGGTGACCCCATTGAGTCAGTAAACCGATTTATATACTTAGGGGTGGAATTAAATGCAGATGGCCCAGAAGAGGGAGAAGTCCGGAGAAGAATGACACTAGCCAATAAAGCGTACTTTGCGATGTCACATGTATTTAGATCAAAAAATGCCCATCGTAATAGCAAGTTAAAAATATACAAGTCAATTATAAGACCCATTGCAACTTTTGGATGTGAAGCATGGAGTGTGACAGAGAAGACGAAAAGCATACTTGATAGATTTGAAAGGAAAGTGCTTAGAAAAATTTTAGGACCCATTCGGGAAAACAATATCTGGAGAATCAGATTCAACCATGAATTATATGGTATTTTTAGAGAACCCCCTCTGTCAAAATACATCCGACTACAGCGATTGCAGTGAGCCGGGCATGTGGCTAGAATGGACGACAAAAGGATACCAAAGAGAACGTTAGACAGCCGAATGTACGGTAAAAGACCAGTAGGAAGACCACGCAAACGCTGGGAAGATGAAGTACAGGCTGACACACGGAATCTCCTAGGACTACGACTGTGGAGGAGAGCGGCAATTGACAGAAAAGCATGGAGGCAGAAGTTGAAGGAGGCCAGGACCCAAACTGGGGCTGTAGCGCCATAGGAGAGAGATGTCTATATCTACATCTACATACTACTCTGCAAGCCACCGCATGGGCGGGTTGCAGGGGGTGCAAGGTCACCAACCGTGTAAAGATGTAAGGCTTTGGGAGGTAATATGTCATCAAGATTATAAAATTATAATTTTTTTTAATTCTGAATGTGCACATAAGTATCAATTATCTTTATGATTATACGAAAACGACCATTATGGGAAAAATTAATAACTCACCCAAGCTAGCTTAACCCGGGATAGGGCGCGCGGGGTGTAGTTGACACCCCAAGGCTCTTCTTTGATACACTGTACGTCCATCGATGTATCTACACTGTTGCAAGCTTTCACACCTTCAAATCTCTTACATTCTGACGAATTAATGTCAGTATTCCATAAACATTTCATTTCGCTTCGAAATCGGAACGAGTCAACGTGGTCTGGGGTGTTACATACGCCCCCCACGCGCCCTTCCACGTTCCTCTTAGGAATCGTCGGAGTGCCCTCGAGCTGTTTTCCTGCATCAATACTGCGTCCATAATGGTAAGAAATATCACTTTCCACTGCTGCTGTTTCAGCATACTTCAAGTCTATAAAAAATTTTCCAGTCATATCTGTAAAATATCAAGTTTTATTTCATAATTTCAATTGATAAATTCGGCTCTTTTTCTGACTTCAAAATATAGAAATTGTAAGAGCTGATCGTGTTTTTTTTAAATTAAGCATGTAGAACATCGCATTCAGAAGGTTTAATAATAAACTCTTTGTCTAAGAAAGCGTGAGTTGATAAGTTGACATCAATTATTTTTACGAGTGCCAAATAAGCTGCAGAAAAGACTTCTGTTGAATACTTTTCTCCCGACCTGAGGTTATTAGTAATAATATAAAAATAAATACATAGCGTGAAGGTAATAAGAGAGATCCATGTAAAAAAGGAGACAAAATGACCATATTTTTTCAAGGAAAAAGATAAAAAAATACTTGCTTTAGGGTGTCGATGACACCCTGCCCACCTTCTAACGTTACATTTCACCGCGCGCCCTCTCCCGGGTTGAGGTTGAGTTCATTTTAAGTCCGGTATTCATAGTCCTCAATAATCACAGATTCGTTTCAATCTATGATTATATCTCTAATTAATTACTGTTTCTTATTCATAGTCGTCAAAGAATCAGTGATTCGTCAATCGATGATTCTTGAATAAGAGATTCATCAATCTCTGATTATTATGTATTCATAGTCGTCAAATAATCATTGTTTATAGTTCTAGTATTCATAGTCAAGCAAACTGTAATTATTTGGCCAAATAATCATTGATTCGTGAATTAAGCTCTCAACTGTAATTAATTAGAGTTTTTCTTTGTTGGATATCGGTAGTTCTGTGATTGTTTACGACATATTCGTGTCTTTACGTTCCAACTGTACAGTTTTATACGGTGCTAAAGGCATATAATACTTTATATGAACGTCTTGAATTGATTAGGATTATTGATTACCTTGAATTGATTAGGATTTCCGTGCAATGGAAATTCGTTCGAATATATTGGTGTATGTGATTGCCAATGACGATGTATCAGCGTATCACTAAAGACTGCGAAAAACACACATTAGGGATCCAACAAATCCAAATTACTCACATGGGGAGACTACGTACCCTGACTCGCCGATCTGAATGCCGTATTTACTATGTCGTGCACGAGGTCTAAGGCTAGTACGCCTTGGACTTCGTCAAATGTATCCTAGTTGTACTGTAATTAATCAGTTTATAATCTGAAATATCCGCCCTTAGTATAAAAAAGCTGGGAAAATTTATTCTCGCTAGCTTGTTCCAGAGCCTCACATCACGGCTCAATCACCGTCAAAGCCACTTTCCTTATAAGTTTTATTATCGCACGTAGTTAACACTGGTTAGTTTGGTGTAGTGGTTAGCGCCGTGGGTTCGTACGTGAAGGTTAGGCGGTTCGAGACCCCCGGCGTACAATTTTTTTCCATCTCTATATTCACAACCAGAGAGAAAGTTTTCCTCCGAGTTACATGTCATATCATAGGACTTCACCTCGCCTTTTTTTCTCGTGCTACTTTCCACAAAATTCGTACTCCAGGGTGAATCTTTAATGTCAATGGCCTCACTGGGGTCTGGTGATGGACCGCTTATGATATACGTCAATCTCTGTTTAAAATCCGTTATCTAACTTGCTGTAACAATAGACATGAGTGTTGACAGACGAAGAGTTTAATAGAGTGTACCGATTCTCAAAACCCGTAGTGATCGAGTATATTCTTCTTAGAACTAATGTTCGTATATCGAGGGACGAGGGCGAGGACTGACAGTTCCTCTTGTGCTAATGTGGCTCATTGCTTTGAGATTTTACGCTTAGGCATCAATATTGAATTGTTGAAATCATATTACAAATTTAAAAAAATATATCACAGCGGTTTTTAATCACGCAGTATTTTAAAAAATCTTCATGCTGAATTTAACATCGGCCGAAATTGCCATGAATGTTTTACTCGTAAGCCACCATCAATTGCTACTAATTACGTATTTCAAATTTTCTTTATCGGTAATGATCAGTTATAAATACTGCTACTGCTACTCTTCGTCTTCTTTGGTGTTTTACGTACATATGTAGGGATTGCTAGTTCTGTTTCGCAGCCAACGGTGTCCAGAACTGTGAAACATATAACTAATCTTTTGGCCGTCCAAATAGTTGACACCATCAGACCGCCTGTTTCTTATGATGTTCAGGTGACGAATAGGTGCCTCGGGTGTCTCTTTGTGAGAATAGAAAAAAGAGGAGACCACTCTTATGGTCGGACAATTCCTGACGTTAAACAGCACACGCTACATCATCAACACTTGCCGGAATACGAGATTATTGTTTGTTGATTTTCCCTAGCAACGCCTTCATTAACGTCGAATAATCATAAGAAATAATTCTAATGTAGGCACGGCTAATTCATTTTTATCAAAAAAACATTGCCAATCCATTTTTCATTTTCTTTTTCAATATGCAATTAATAAAACTATATACTCAACTTGAATAAAAATTTAACGATACCCACAAAATGTTTTGCCTCTTCAATTTCTCATACCACTCAAAAATAAACATACATCCAATCTGTAATTCACCAATTACAGATTCTCCCAAATAATTATAGATTCATGAATCAGTGATTCATGAATTGAAGATTGTTTTCTGTCTATGAATACATAAATCAAATAATCAATGATTGACGAATAATCGTTGATTCAGCAATCATTGATTATTTATCCCGTCTATGAATACCGGCCTAAGATAGTTGAAAACAGAATACCAGTATATTCCAGCTAGAGACAAGTCTCCGATTCGACTTCAGGTAACGTCTCGCCATGAAATATCTTGTCTCTGCAAATCGTATCCCTGGCGCCGGGCAGATAGCTTACCACTCATTAAAAAAATTAAATTAAAGGGGTAACGGGTCGCCAAGGACAACCCTTCGTTGGTGGCATGTACTATTGGAGTGTATTTAGTGGAGATCATGTTTTATTGGTTCCTTATTATGCGCGGAAAGAACAAGTTTTTGTACTTATCTGTTCGGAAAAGTATCTTTCTTGTATACTCTGTGGTTTCAGGCATGATGGAGTGGAATCGAAACATAACTAAGTATGAAAAATAGGCAACTTCCACTGTGATAAGATTTTTTCCGACCGGTTTCGCTTTTTGCAGCATCTTCAGGTGAATGAAGATGCTGTAAAAAGCGAAACCGATCGGAATAAATTTTATCACAGTGGAAGTTGCCCATTTTTCATACTTAGTTATCTTTCTTGTTTTATCGCTTCTGTCAGACCAAGATTTGTAGCGAGGCGTCATAATAATATTCTCGGCATCGCTGTGAAACAACCCGCTTTCTAATAACTCAAACAAGGCCTAGCGTGTAGCCTCCGAGTCTTTAGGAGCTCCCACCTTAATCTCTCTAAAAGATGAGAGACACTCCATGTTCGCTCGTAGTAGTTTTCAACGAAGCGTGCAGCTTTTCTTTGTATTTCATTAATTTTTTTGGTTAAACCTTTATGATCAGGGTCCAAAATGCCCGCGGCGTATTCAAGGTGTGGCATAACCAGAACGAAGTAGCATCTCTCTTTTGCTTTCTCATCCAAGTGCCTTCCTATTAAACGCCAACCAAAACCTAGTTTTTTAATCCTGTGCCTCATGTTTTTCATGTATGTTTCCCATGATACATCACAAGTAAAGGTAATTCCAAGATATTTTATTGCGTCAGAAGATTTCATGTATCGATGATCACATTATAATACCTGGAGATAAGAATGATGCGGAGTATATGATGAGGAAACTGGTTGAAGCATACGAAAAGGCCGGTTTGAGCATTGATTTTAACAAAAAAAAAGTGTATGGTAATCTTTGAGGATGCCACCAGCTATTCAGCATTTGTCTAAGCATGTCTTCATGCAATATCCTCCCATCGATGATGCCATGACTGTGGAAGATTTTTTTCCAAAAAAAACGAAGACAGCATGAGCGTTTAGATAGAGAAGGGAAAAGTGGAAATGCAAGTTTAATCTGATACCTTCAGGACGCTATAGTCGCAAATAGATACGTGAACTTATTTACATATCCTTAGTAGTTCTGTATTAATCTCAAAGTAATCATCCGTCATGGAGAGGAACTTAGTACCACACATTCATTTAATCGCTTTCAGACCGTCGATTGAAAATTAGACTCGATATTTTATATAAATTCAAAACCAATTTATTTTCAGACGAAGTTATCAATATTTGACGAACTCCACCATAATATGGTAGATGATATCATGAGAATGAAATAAGGGAAATAGATTGTCGAACAGAGAGGATTTAAAATGTCGTTTTTCCCGCGATCGATAAGAGACCATAATAGCCGCGTTTAGACTTTGAAGTATGTTAGTTGACAGGTAGTTAAGCTGGTTAATTCATATGCACCCTAATGCATGTTTCAAAATATGCCGAGTCATGATAACACCATGTTTTGCACGTTCCCTGCATGACTCTTGAGTCACGTTTACGTAGTTACGCCATAGATTAGTTTAGTAGTTTCTGTAGTATTTGTAGTATACCCATAGTGTGGTGCATGTCGGTGACAGTTAATTTCTTCACTCTAGTTCATGTTGTTGATAAGTCAACCTGCCAAACACCCTTGTGGTGGCCTGCAGGGTAATAATCATATGTAGATTTAAAGTGTACGCATACGCACCGCGCCTGGTTACTCAAGAAATACAAGCGCGACAAACAGTAGGAGTCCTTCAAGAGAAATGCCACCGAAATTTCGAAATTATGTCAAATCCATCGACGACATGGCGTACTCTGGGGGACATTAGGGCACGTGGATCCGATAAAATACTGACAGTGGGTCACGGCCAATAACAAAATCAAATGGCAGGAATGAGGGAGGAGTGATTAGTGGAGAGTCAATCCAATCGATATGGGAGCAACTTGCAAATGGATTGCTCGTGACTGAAAGCCATTTGGCACCCGGATCTGATATCCTTTTAGCAAATTGTGCTGGTGTTAACAGATCGATGAAAGCATGAGATAATGAAAAACCTAAAGGATTCAAACGGCGGCCTCTAAATATTTGAACTTATGAGCCATGCTTATTCCCACGGATAGGCCAATGCATTTTACATTCCATAACATTAGGCATGGCTTCGGCAAGTAAGGAATTAGAACAGTCCCTTAAAGGAAAGGTCCGTGGTTCGATTCCCGGTTCAGGCAGAACTTTTTGCGTGGCAATTACATCGCATTTCACCTGCTATGAAATAATTACCGTCACATGGTCAAGCACGGCGTAAATTCTGGTGAAGGGCACTGTCGCTTGGTTGTGCCTTCTTTGAAGCCCTCTTTTTCCTTGCGTTGCCATCTTGGATGAGCCGCAAGGGCCCAAGATCTAGTTCACGTGTGTCCACCAAAATTGCTACGAGAATTTGAAAGCCTGGATACCGCAGTAGTAAGCTCATTGGTCCGACAAAAAAGGTCTGTAGTTCGATTCTCGACGGTCCAGGTCGGTTTGTTTTCGCGACAATTTCAACTTTTTTGTTACTCTGCTGCCTATTATGTTCAAACACTTAAACGAGATCTCAAACTTCTCGTAAGGTATCCCGCAATTCATTTACTAAAAATCCGGCGTACATTCTACAAAAAAACAAGCAAACAAAACAAAAACAATTATATCATTCATTGATAATGATTAAATAAAGTCAAAGTACAGGAGTATTACGCCATTTTATGATTGAAATCATTCATTATTCATGATGGTATAAAATCATTACACAACACCGCGTACAAACTTTTCATTCATATTTTCATTGTTTTGAAATGATTGTTTGTAAAAAATAACCCAGAAAAGTTCTCATTTCATATACCTCATATACCTCATAACAGCTCATACTCATGACACCCGAAATAAACTGGATATTCATTCTGACCATTGCTCGTACTCCTCTACCTTTAATGCCCCATATACAAAATTGCCTCCAAAATATATAACAAACTCCCCTCTCAACTCAAATCAATTCCTTCTCCCTCAGTGTTGATGAGTTTTTTGAGGAAAGATTTGTATAGGGGTTAAGTTGAGTTCAGATATTTTTTATTTATTTGTATAGTATGTTGTTTTTTTTTCTTTTTTTTTCCCTGTGGGATTGTAATCTGTTCATTAATGTTGTAATTGTTTTGTGACTTTGACTGTGTCTTGTATCATGTATATGATCTGTGGACAGAAATAAATGAAATGAAATGAAATTGGTCTGGTAGACTACCTACGTATTACAATTCTATCGTTGAGAATAGTCATGCTCTGAAGATTTTCAAAACTCCCCATCAAAAATTATACTATTAGATAGATACTCTAGTGGGATAGATGATACTCTAGAGGGCTTCAAACTAATGGTGGAGTAACCTGACGACATTATACATTGGATTGCCTCGTAACAGAACCGACATTACATGGACTAACTTTTCTTGAGCTCCTGTAACTTGATTAAGCATATAAACCAAGTAAAATGCCTAGATAGGCTTGTAAGCTGCAGAGTTTTCTATACCGTATGTAAAGTACTTCATGAATATATGTGTACTAAAATTATTGTATATTTCGCTCGTAAGTAGCAAAGCAGGATACTGCACTGACATTTGGAATTATTACGCAAAAAAGTGCAGTGAAATTATTGAGAGAATTGAAAAATGATTTTTAAGGTATCTGTATTATATCCGGTATCACGTTCATCCCATCCTGGATAATCATCGAAAATACGAGGACTTATTGGAATTGTCCCATAAATTTTTTGATCGGGGAATATTGAATGATCTTCCATTTTATCATGATGTAATAATTAAATGATAATGTAGTACACTGTTCAATCTATTTAATTTTCACGTTCCATCTAAAAAAGGTAGATATATGATGACATGTCATGTAATGAATGTTTACAGTAATTACTGTAAAAATTCTCCTATTAACAGATTGTGAATTACATATAACAAATATTGTAGTGACCTTAACATGTACGAAGATAGAAACAAATATTTAAAAGAGATAATTTCAAAAATAGCGAAATAATGTCGTTGATGTGTGCACAAAATCTTGATTATATAAAGTTAACAATTTAATTGTATTTGACCAGCTATAACCAACGTTTGTGATACTTATGTTTTTCTTTCGATTACTCATTGTTTACCCAGTAATTATATTTACATGTTGGGTAAACATTAAAAATAAAAAAATTAACAAAAAACAATAAAACAAATAATAAGTTTTTCATTCATCGATTGCGATAAAATAAAGTCGAAGTACGCGGCTATCACGCCAATTCATGATTAACCTCAATCATTACTCACGATGGTATAAAATTAATATACAAGACCGCGTCCAAACTTATTTAAATATTCTCATTATTTTGAAATGATTGATCAGATTCAAAGTATTGGTAGATGTCATGCATAAGCAGGCAATGAGGTATTACGTTAAAAAAATCTAAATCTTGAGAGCAAAAACCGATGATCACTATACATGATAATGGATGGTGTGAGATCACCCTAGGCCACACACCCTAGTGGTTGCTTTCACGGTATTTGGTTGATGTAGATTTAGACGAAGGTTATGCTTCCCTTCGATACAAGTACGTTCCTCCGTACGCGGAAGAAGAAAGATATCTTTCAGTTTGAGAATATAGGGTATTTTTTTAAGATATCCTCAGTAATTTTTAGGTACAACATCACTCCGTCGGTAGGAATTGCATCAGCATTTTATATTTAAATACATTATCAAATCCATTGATTTTATCGCACAGAAAGGGAATAAAGGTTTGGAAGTTGAATACAGAGATATTACAAGAGAAAAAGGGAAGTAGATCTCAAAGCAGGTTGAGGAAATTAAGAGCAGAGATAAGGGAGAGGATTGCGTAGGCAATTAAAGTACGGGGGATCAGGTAGGTGTGGTGGCTAGAGTACTGGCTTACCAGGCCAGGGTTTATATCTCTACAAAGGAGAATATTTTTCAGATAAATAACTGATATATAGAGAGCACGACAAGTAACCGTGAATACCGTGGGTACATGTTGAGTTAAAAAAAGTTATAACCAAATGCAATAGAGTTAAAATGTAAATACTTAAACATCATGCTCAAATATTTCGAGCTTAAATTTATACGTCAACAGCAACGCTGGATACTCAAATTCAAAAGAGCGATAATGCTAAAAAAAAAAGTTACCAGGAAGGGAAATAATCGGAAAGAAATGATTTGACGCATTTTCGGGAATATAAAAAGGGAATGTATTATTGTAAATCCTAAAACTTTTAGAAGTTATTACAGCCAGCTCAAAATTTCTTAGAGAGAGGATTAGCAAAGACTTACATTTTTCAGATAATCCAATGGAGGAGCCCATATATTATGGAAAAGTGACTCGGTAAAGAGCGAAGAAATTTTTGAAAGCACACCACAACAAAAAACCTAAGGGAAAAGAATGAGAAAAGAGGAAGAGGCGAAGTCATACTAAACTGAGAAAGAATGGATTCAGCGAATGTAAAGGGAAGCAAGAAAAAGATCAAAGTGAAGGAAAAATAACTTTTCTCTCACAAAAGATATCAAAAGTGTGCAGTGCGTGGGACGTTACGGATATTGAATTGACAAAGCATGCGTCAACATTGCTGATTGCGCACTCGATAATTATGAAGGCAATCTACTTCTAGGGATTGGGTAGGTGTGGTGGCTAGAGTACCGGCTAATCATATAGGATATGTTTCAGAAGAGGGTATTTTTCTGAGTAAACCCCATCACGACTTGAGTGTCTTGTGGAGGGCACTTAAAGTGCAGTACTCCGTCTGTCGGGAGAGACGTTAAACTGTGATCCCCTTGGCGCCTTTCGTCAGGGGCAGGATAATGCCGACGCCGAGTTTCTCTCCACCCTTCATCCTTTGCGAGTCCCCTATGCCGCAAATTACATACCTTGGTTGTCGGTCGATTCCCCAAATATCCAATCCAAGCCAATGAAAGTATGAGAAAATTTGAAAATATAAATAAATATAGATAACTTCTTAGTAAAAGTACTAATCGTGAGTGCGACTAGAAGTTGAAAACCATGAATACCGAGATAGATGATTAGGACAATAGAAAAATATTTTCTAAGAGGCAAAAAAAATTATTTTCAGGGCAATCAGCAACCAAAGGAAATGCAAACTTTTGTGGACGGAAAGTGGATGCTTTGGGAAACAGCAGGCCTGTATGGCTTGATGAACGCGAAAAAACCGCATACAATGACTCGTACCTGTCGCTCTATGTCGATAACGAACAAGGAAGGTAAACATTAAATGTTTTAAGCACGAAAACTGTTAATATTTCTTGCATAGATGCGATGTAAAACATTGGAGATATTTTTAAAAATCGTAGCCATTTGTTCTTGCAGTACACGCAACAGACAGCAAGAATGTTTGCATTACGAATTTCACGAATTTTTGGTGATAACTCACCCCCTGCCATATACCCTTGAGGTGGCTCGCAGGGCAATAAGTAGATGTAGATGAAATGCTATAAACAGAATCTCCCATATCCACAATTCCAAGGCCATAAGCCTCCTAGGAAGACGGTCTTTATTACGGCACTCACCACCTGTAATTCTCCAGCAAGGCCATACATCTCTTCTATTCCCTACAATCGCAATCTTCCCAGAAAGCTTCCTCTAATGCAGTCGGAAGCCCCTCCTCTAAAGAGATATAGAGAGAACTAAAGAGATTTTTATAGCAATCAGCACGGCATCCGTAAGGGTAGATCCTGAAAAACAGCTTGCGCTCTTCCTTCTTGACATCATAAAATCAGGTGAATCGACAAAGTAAGTTGACACGATACTCCTCGATTTCAAGAAAGCATTCAACAAGGTTCCTCGCAAAAAAATAGCTTGTTCGAGAAATTCAGACCTGGTGTATTTCAGAGCGACACAGAGAAAATTATTATGACGCCGCACAACATCTCTAGGTCTGACAGAAGCGATAAAATAAGAGACACGTTGCCGAACAGATAGGCACAAAAACTCCTTCTTTCCGCACACAATATGCGACTACAATAAAGATTGAGATCCAATAAATACACTCCCATAATTCACGTCTCCATTTCTCCTCAAAAAACCTTATCCATTACTAAAATGAAGAGCACTAGATGTTGTACTGTCGACTAATTTTAATACATAAAACTTTACAACACGTGCTTCGGCACTTGATTGGCCCTCATCAGGTACAGTGTGACGTAGCGCAATACATAAAGTGCCGAAACAGGTGTAGTCAAGTTTTAGGTATTAAAAATAGTGGACAGTACAACATCTAGTGCTCTCAATTTTAATAATACAGTTTCACAATATCTCGCCAGAAACTGTTGACTTATCCCTTACATCTTTACCCGGCTGGTGTCCTAACACCCCCAGCCACACGCCCATGCCGACCAATAGTTCATGATTATAATAACTTATCTTGTAGTCAGTTTTTATATCTTTGGCATAAGAATATTTTTGTGATAAATTGTCTAAGCTATTAAAAGCGAAAATTGTTCATTTCAATAAGAGGAATATCATAAATTTCCGTAGAAAACGCCGGAGTATCTACAGATTAATGATAGAGGATTGAACTTTAAGAGAAGATGGAATAGACCGAGAAAGTCACTGGTGAATGTGGAGGAAGAGACTGAGAAACAAGAATGACGAAGGTCTGAAAAAGAGCTGAGCGTGAGTGAAGCAATCCATTAGTGCAACAGAAACGAAAGAGGCACGCATGAATAGAGCAAAACAAAATAAATTATTAAAGTAAATCTGGCCCAAGTTAAAGAAATTAATAATTGCAACAGGATTCAGTTTTCTAGACAGGTTAATTGAGGCTTCAATTCACAGGCTTGAAAGCTTCCCATATCTAGTAGACTTAAATTATCGGTAAAAACAAATTCCACAAATTCACGAGGTTGGCATTATATTTGATGTAATTTTCGATACGATACGTTAATATAAAGTGGGCAAAAAATTTCTTCCCTTTGGCGTGACGGAAGCCGCAGTTTACCTCTGGACTTAACACTTCTCTTCGACTGTCCCTACGCCAAAAGAGAATGATGGGATGAGGCAGTAAAAATCTTTATAACATTGCGTGACCTTAGTTCGCACTGACGTCACGCTTTGCCGTGGCATAAACAGTCAATTACTACACTCTGCAGACGGTAATTCCGTTATTACAGGATAATTCACTTCAGTCACGCACGCGTAATTGACAGCACTTGATATCCAAAAGCACCCTCAAAATTGTTACTACACCTGAGCATTGACAGAAAAAGAAGAGAAAGCTGTGAAAATCTGAAAAAGACCGACAAACCAGAGAAATCGATGACAATAATGCTTCTGAATCGTAGGTTGGTACGTTCTCCACTAGAAGATATGAGGTTTTCTTTCATTATTTGAGTCAATATCAGAGTTCATTATGACAGTCTCAGCACTGAAGAAGACAATCTCCTAACACAAAAACAAATTGATAGCTAAAACTCTCCCATCTATATCACGAACAATATGAAACCCCCACTAAGTGATGAGGAGCATAAAAAATGTCCGAAAGAGGTGAATGAGCTGGCATATTTTACTACCGTTAGACCAATGCTCGAGTATGCCACGAATTTCTGGGATCCCCATGATAAGGGGAAGGCAATGAGCTTGGAAAAGGTCCAAAGGAAGGCAGCAAGGTACGTTTTGGGGAGACATAAAAATACAGATAATGTTAGCAGCATGTTAGAGGAATTGGGGTGGAGTCCACTGCAAGACAGAAGAAATGTAAATAGGTTATTAGGAATGTTTAAATGCTTTACAAAACATCCAGTCTGGTTGGCATTGGAGAAGAGGCTGGAACCAACAAATTTTGTGGGGAAAAATGACCACCCGCTGAAATTAAAATAAAGGAGGAATAAAACGAATGCTGCCAAACACTCCTTAAATCGCGGGGTCCTTGAATTGAACCAATTACCAGAAGAACTCACAAATCCATTACCAAGGAATGTAAATAGTTTAAAAAAAATGTTATTAATAAAAAATGAGTGTCTGATGTTTGAAGCAGGTATACGTATTTTTTTAAAACTTTGTCATTATTATTTACAGCTAAACAAATGTTATATTGCCACCAGAAAATGTCTATTTGCAGTATTAATGTAAAAAATAAATCAATAAATAAATCAGCTTTACTAACTGTCAACTAACCTACTTCTTAAGTCTTGACGCGGCCATTATGGTCTCTTATCGATCGAGGGAAAAACGACATTTCAATATGGTCTGTTCCACTGTCTATTTCCATTGTTTTATTTTCATGATCAGATCTACAGCAAGATTGTTGGAGTTGGTAAGATATTAATTAATAACTTCGTAGGAAAACATTTTTAAGGTGAGCATAATTCTATAACGAGATAAATTACCCTACCAGAGAAACCATCCACATTGTCGAGGAAAAAAGCATTTACAATAATTATGGAAATTCCTACGGAGGAGGAAAATGCGATAATATCGACCCTATCTAGGAGACCTTCACGTGATATTTCCCAGTCTTCTGGGGCGCCCTTTCAACTTTCACCAATTTCTATTTCTTACGCCCCCCACCCCCACCCTCGCTGTCTCGACTTGACTCGTTCCCAAACCCCGCAATGCACCACGGTAAAAGGTGGGCGGACCCATTTCGTACCCCTAGTCCTATTACGTCATCCTTTCACAAAAACTCTATTCCCCGCAACAGCATTTCAAATTTTCAACTAAAGATAACACGCATCTCATCTTCGACAGCATAAAATGTGTTCTCCCTCATTCATCACTAACGAGAGCCGTAAATTTGAAAATTTAGATTAAATTTTTTTTAAATTTGAAAAAATAGACGTGACCGTACCGATTATGGCAAAACATTTATTCATTCATTCATTCATTGTCCAATTCTAAGATTGGTCCTTTACCATTCTCTACCTAAGGCTAATTCACTTATTTCCTGGTAGTTTTTCCGATGTATCTTCCGCATTATTTGGTCCATGAATTTATTGCTGGGTCTTCTACAGTGGACTTTTCCTCTACCTACAATTGCGCTCTTCAAAAACCCAGAGGATTTTTTTTGTAATATTCTACCGGTTGACGTAGGAGTTGTTCAATGTAAGAGAACCTCTTTCCGGTTTTCTATACTTTCAGGGGCCTATCTTGCCCTAGTACATCATTTTTCGCCTCAGTATATCATACCCTTCTTCATTCTGTCCATTAAACCTATTCTCTTTCTTCCTCTTCCCCGCTAGCCCAACATCCTTTCCTCTACCACGTTCTTGAGCAACCTATAACATCGTCAGCCAAAAAAAATCCTACAAAAAAAAACTAAACCAAAATTGGAGAGTATCTTTTTCTGAAATTAGAGGCTAATTAGATTTGAGATTTGCTCACCCAAATACGTCACACACTCATCGAACAAAAACGGCAAGATATTGCGAATGAACGTTTTCATATCTGGTATAAAAATAAAATAAGTGAACGCAATGCCCAGAGCTTATCAATTCCTCACGCTTTGTTGATTCAAATCACGCCCTAATTAACACTGTGAAAGAGAAAAAGGCCGTTCATAAAGGAGGACAATAGGTTGATACATTAATTCAGTCGTTGAACAGACCCTTTCATTCACAAAATTTTCCCGCGACGCTTAAAGTTCGTATCGAAGAATGATATTTCGCTATATGCTCCTAAACGTATCCTCGCATCGAACCATCATATATTCATCTCAATGCATTCGCGTTTCAAGTTTATGAAATCCCTACTGGAATTTCGTATGGCCTAATGGCAATTCAATAAACCTGTGAAAAGAGAACTCGCTTTGTAAATCTCAATAAAACTGAATTTACTGTAAATTATATCCCTAGATTTGAGATACAGAAAGTTTTCAAAAACTATAGCCAATGCGGATTGTTGGAAATATTACCCCTGAATGGTGGAAACGTTTTGAAACCAAATGGGTGATGGCGGATGATGAAAGCATTAAAATGAATAAAATCATTGAATTACAGAGGTATAAGCCAGTTATCGATCTGCTCTTTCATGGCAACAGCTGGCATCTCATTGCAATTGTTTTTCGTTTACCAACAATAGGCACGGCGCGTAGTCACGAATTATGAAAGATGAGCGCTTGAATAAATTTTGGATCGCTTTCGCGAATACGAAATCAAAAATCAAATTAAAAATAAAACATGCGTTTCACAAATAAAAGTTTTCGCTTACGTGAATTTAAATCTGGCAAATTTTGGTAAAAGATTGAAGCAGTAGTTTTGTAGTTTTTCCTAGGACGAGTAACGAACTTCATGTAGAGGACAAAACGGCTAACTTTTGGGTGCACAGAGTTAATTATTGCTCTGGCGCGTCTACATTTTTGACTCTGTCGTCAAGCGAAGAATACACTGTTAATTGCAATAAAATTAACTTTAAAGTGATGCATTGTGAATTATTTTACAATCACTCAAACCATGATATAAATTTTCAAGGTTCAGCGGCATATCATATTGACGCCGACAGTCGAAGTACAAAAGATAAAAACAGATTCAACCAGCGCACAGAGGGCTGAAATCGAAATAAGCAGACGAAAATAAAAAAATGGATTTTTTCAGTCAAAAACTTGGAATACGCCGTAGTGACCCTCCTATAAATGGTGCTTATAATATTTGATTCAATGTTGACATTAACATCATGCAAGGGCTTAAAGTTAGGCAAAATTTACCAAATAAGACCGGAATCCAGTTCTCGCTGAAAATAAACGTTAAAAGTTTCAGGCTTCACTTTGTGGAAAATCGACACATTAAAAGAGAACTCGCTTTGTACTTTTTGAAGCGAGTTCTCTTTTCACTCGCTGAAAGTCTCCAAATAGAAGACTCTGCAGACCCTTTTGTACAAGCTTCAAGGAATAAAAAGTTATATCTTTTCAAAACACGGACCTTAATCTTGCTTTGTAGAAACTTTAAATGACGTAAATAGATATTTACTCTTATAGTTGGCTAAGATAGCGGACCCAATTTTAAACCGATTTTCTGGTTTTAGGTAGAAAAATAGTAACAGCAACATTAGTGTGTCAGGTCGTACTAGTGTGTACCCGTCTAAAGAAAATTCGGGCGAACAATGATGGCGACCAGGCCACGCCCATACCACCTGCCACAATAACCAGCTCCGTTTACCTCAATGGTTTAGACACTGGGATTCTACGGATTCAACCGTTCGGGTATATGGTGATGGCACTGGCTATGCTGACCAATGCTAGAAGCCGAAGCCAGTCCGCCATCTTCGTTGACCCCTATTTTTCTAAAGTGCTTACAGACTGACGCACTAATTTTGAAATTCTACTATGATCTCCATCGATAACTTACTACAAATCAGCATTTACTTGTTTCTTAAATGTGCATTCTCCTTGCATAAATTGTATATTTATTTCAATAAAAAATAATCCGCATTCCAAATGAAAACTAGGGTAAAATCGAGAAAAATTCCATAGCACTAAGTAACCAAAGTTAGTCAACAAAAAATCCCCAAAATATCTATTTGACCAATTTGTCACCAAGCCATCCACAAGTGAAATGTGTATCAAATGTGATTCAGAATTTTTATATTTTCCTAGTAATAAGTCGGCTATGTTCCAAAATTATTTCATCGTAACAGCGTGTCTTATATGGAATAATTTACCTAAGCATATTAAAAATAGTCACTCACTCTCCTTTTTTCAAAATGAATTACCAAAATGTATTATTTTCTGATTCTTAATGTTGCTGTTGTATCCTTATATCTTGAACTTGTTTGCTGAATTTGGAATTCATTATATGTAACAGTTCGATGCAAAGTTAACTGCGACAAATCAGACACAGTTGACAAGTATGCAAAGTAAACTGACTTGTCAACTGTGTCCTATTTGTACTGTATACGGTATATGTAAAAATGTAATGTATCATACAACTACTTGTCTTTGCCATTTTATAATCTCTATTTTTTCTTATTTATTTTATTGTCTCGCATCACTATGTATATACATTTTTTTTGTTCTTAAGGGGCATGACTCCAGAACAATCAATAAATATTCAGTTCAATTCAATTCAAAGAATGCTTAATGAGTTACTTGCCTTAAATTTCAAACAGATGGTGGGTACTCTGTATTTACATCCGCTAATTCATCAATTCAGTCGGGCTATCCATAGGAAATTAAGAACAGAGCAGGCTTAAACAAAATGGTTGGTATTTCGGTTCTCAGACAGAGTTTGATGACGCAGTTTCCCATCCATCTACCTCAATGGAATTATCGAAATGGTTGCTAGTGCACAGCAGCTTCTGTGACGTCACTGGCGTCTTTACGGACAAGCCCGCACAATATTGAAATATGGATCTTTAAAAATACTGATTTCTTAATCAGTTGTGTGGTTTATCTTTAGTAATATCGTTCTTGTAATAATTTCAACATTTATCGAAATGAAAATTACATGAACTCTCTTGGAAAGACTTTGAATAAAAATATAACAGTCGCTGTGACGTCAGTGAAGTCACGCGAAAGGATAGCCAATAGCGGCGCGGATCGTTAAATCGTATAATTTGCTTGTTTCAAGGCATTCTAGACTTAACTTGGCTTAACTAAAAATGTATGACTTCTTATGCAGAAGTTCGGAAAATAAATGAGGGAAGGAAACCGGTCAAATCCGGATACGTAAACTCAATTTCATCCGAGCGTTACACAGCGGAGGCATTTTGAAGTCCTTCGAATTGAACAAACAAACGTATAGCTTCGGACGGCACCAAATTCGGCCAATGAAAACGCGGATACAATTGCGTATCAGACAGCGGCCGAGGCCACGAGTAGGAACGTGGAAGAGATATTAAAGGGGAGAGAGAGAGAGGGAAGGAGAGAAGGACCTCTTCCTTCCTTCGCAGCAGAATTGTAAACAAATTTATTAAGAAACCTGACCGGCTATTAAATTCCCTGCTGCGCGACGTTATCCGCACCAAACCCGTCAGAGACGGAGCCAATTCGACGGGACACGAGGACGATGTAAAAGAGGAACGGATACCACTGACGCTTGATAATTCATTGATCATTCAAATCTAAGATTGGCGACTGCAGCCATCAACCCTTCCCCGTCTAATGCTAGTTCCCTTACCTGCTGGTATCTATTTCTATGTACTTTCCTCTTCATTTTGTCCAATGACTTTTATTCCTGGGTCTTCCTCTGGGGACTTTCCCCTCTAATTTCCCTTCAATTTTGCTATTCATTGGTTGTTCAATCCTAAAACTGGTTGACTGTAGCCCTCAACCCTTACCTATTTTACCTTCAATTATGTCATACATTGGTCGTTCAATCATAAAATTAGTTGACTGCAGCCCTCCACCCTTCCCTATTTAATGCTAGTTACCATACTTCCTGGTTGCTCTTTCTGTGTGCCTTCCCCTTTATTTTGTCTATGCACTTATTTCCTGGATTTGCTTTTGATACTTTTTCATTTCTATTACCTTCAATTATGTTCTTCATAAACCTATTGTGTGTCAGGGTGTGTCCAAAACACAATGGGTTTGTGAAGACAATGGTTGACACTTGAACATAACTGTGGAAGGTCACTAGCCCAGTATATCACACAAAAATGTATATTTTAACATCATTAAATGTTAATATTTCAAAATTTTAGATTTACCAAGTAGCAAGAATAAATTTGTTGAATGAAAATATTCTTTAAGCACCTCACCCCTCCTTGACCATCCTGCTATTCCATCCTTCCATTTCTGTTCGCTTTTCTTGAACGACACCTTTTTATCTCTAAATCGGCTCACAATCTTAAACACTTACTCATCCCCCATTATGAGTTATTATCCCCCCCCCTTCCTTCAAGACAAAACCCCAACCCCCACTCGGAGGAAGGCAAGAGTATAAGAAACATAGCGAGGAATTTCTTCCCCTTCTTCTGAAAAATAGCACGCGCAGAGCGTCAAAATCGGTAGAGTCAGCTAAAGGAGTGGAATGATGCAATACATAGTTCTTTAAACGAGAGAATTATACCTGCAAAAAGTATCAAGCCATTAAACAAAGATTTGCAAGTCAAGAGTGTTAATACACTTTAATCCAATGCAGTAACGTGTAACATTCAGTTTAGCGGAAGAGGCAGTTATGTTAGGGGACTAGAGCGTAAACAATCATGAGTGGAACAGTTTACGTATATTCAAAAAGACACATACGATAATAGCTAAAATCAACAAATGGTTTGCAGCGCTTGCAGCGAAGGCTCAGAAACTTAGTCGCTACGGAAAGAAGACGAGCGTCTATTAAGGTAGTTCTTAGCCTAATATACTATTCATCATAAACTAAATATACCAAATGCCGAAAAAAATCTAATTTTCCAATCTTCAATAAACTTATACGTTTTAGAATTAATACGTTAGAAAATAAAATATGAAAATTAATAAAATACATCGGTTTATTAAAACTAGAATACAAATACTTCGGCTTATTCACGCAGGATATCCGGGATATGTTGAACTTCCTATCCGTATATTATGAACTTTCCTACGTAGTTTTATGCTATCGCTTTATTTCTCTATTCGCTCGTTCACAATAGACATGCGATCAATCGCCCAGAAATTGCGAGGCTCGCTTTGAATATGTCTAATCTCTTTTTATTAGCTTTTAGGAGGTATCTTGATAGAACTCTAAAGTTAAAAGAAATTTTGTACTTGTATTTCGTTGTTTGCAAAATGAATATAAGCGGTTGAATTTTATGAGCAGTACCTCACCAACCATGCAGTAAATCGAACCTCAATTTAACTCGGGGACTTTTAGCTCGTAATGTTGTGCCATACCCCAATAAAAAGTGGTTTCTTTTATTTTGTTTGATATTTGAAGCCCTTCTAGATTTGGCCTTTAGAGATTTAAGATGCGAACGCTAAAATAGACTTATATTGCGAAAGAGCGAGCCATGTACTAAAACAAGAGGAGCTGAGAAAGAGGCTGAGGGGTATAATATAAAACGCGAGTAATACGCATTTCAGGAGCAAGAAAAACTTTAGTTTAAGAACAGTTAAGTCTGCATATTGCCTCATAAGTAGCAATTTAAATTAACCAAAATCGTTAATTAAGTATATGAAGCAATACGCGGACTTAACAGACAATTAAACTTAAGTCCACTTTCTCAGGCGAGATGTTGTAGAACAGCATTTTCAATGATACATCAAGAGATATCGTACTGTCGACCTTTTATTACAAAATCGTACTACACGTGTTTCGACTGTGTTTGGACACCATTTTAACTTAACCTTACCTCATCCAACAAACCACCCTCCCCCTCTCCCCGTTCATTTTCTACCACCTCTCTTTCTCCATCCTTCCTCAGTGTGACGCAGGTCTGGAGTGTTGGCGTAATTTGTTTGGACGAGCAAAGGATCATATCCCAATTATGATTTTAGCCTTCCCCTCCTTTCCTTCCTCCTTACCCCCACCACAACCCCCCCCCCCACTACTGTGTTTTGGCCAATGTATCTCTCAATATATATGCAAGTATCTGATGATGACTGCAAGACAGTCGAAAAACGTGTAGTACAATTTTGTGATAAAAGGTAGACAGTACGATATATTTTGGTATATAAATTAAACAAGAGTTTTTCTAGCTGTGAAAATGGCGAGCACTCGCGTTTTATATCGCCCCTCAGCTCTTATAAGTGACAATTACTAATCATTTTTTAATTTTCATAATGCTAGTAAAGTGTAAAAACAACCAAGGTCTACTTATTTAAGTTCCTTCGAGCAGTATCAAACTGAACCCCCGGGTCAAAAAATTACGAAGGGGAACCGGCAAAAGATAAATTTCTGAATAAATCTAAATAAATCCATCTAAATTATAGGTCAAAGATCGCTTTGAGGAAATGATAAACCAAGTTCCCTCTCCCTATCCTTTCCACCGTATCGCAACCACATCCATCAAAAGCACCGGGGAACTAAAACAAAAAGGTCTAGGCCTTTTCTTGATATACCGCTCCGCCGAAAGTAGGCATCAAGCGATTGAAATAGGACGTAATCCACGTGATACCTCTGTGGAGGTTAACGGGTAGGTGGTAAGAGTACCGGCATCCGATATCACCGGCCTAGGGGTCAAATCCCAACAGAGGAGAGTATTTTTCAGTGAAATCCTTATAATCGCTGGGGATCTATACGGGGACTACTTCATGAAGAGCTTATGAAGGATAATAATAGTACTCTCTCCGTCGAGTGGGACGTTAAATTGAGGGTCCTGCGGAGTCTCCCGTAATATACAAGGCAAATGTCGATACCAGGCATTTCGAGAGCCTCCCTATTTTCTCCAATATTATCCCAACCTTAACATTCTACATTGATCTCTTTTCTCAGTCCTCAATGGCGCAAACTCCTTAGGTAGTCGACTGTTCCATCCATTTATCAACCAATCAACGCCAAGGCAGCGGAAGTTTGATTGCCATATGGGTAGGTTACTTTCGTAAGCATCTGACACTCCAGGGGATCGGGTTTGTGTGGTGGCTAGAGTAATGGCTAAACCATACGGACGATAAGGGTTCAAATCCCTGCAGAGGAGGGGATTACTGTAAACCCGAGGATAGAAAAACATGAGGAAACCCGATCCCTGCTTGAGTGTCTTGTGGAGAACACTTTAAGTACAGTACTCCGTCTGTCGGATGTCTCCCTGGCGCCTCTCGTTAAGAGCAGGCAAATGCCGATGCCGGGTCTCAATCCACCCTTCCTCCCTCACATGTCCCCTATGGCGCGAATGACCTTAGCTGTCGGTTGTCTCCCCATCTGACCTTCAATCTGCGACGCTTGAATACCTCCAAATGACTATTTTCAATCCCTTTACCGCCGTTTTTCATAATGGAATCAGATCGTTGAGGTTGCTAGCGTATTAGCTTCCATTCCCGAGGGTCCGGGTTCGATTTTAGGCGACGTAAGAAATTTTTTCATTAGAATCCCCATTTGGATGCTACTCGGAGGGCATGTAAGTGTCAAGTGTAGAACTCCGGTATATGTGGGTGAGGAGTAGGACTGTGTACCCCCAATGTGACTTTCTTTGCGAACTCATGCAAACGCCGACGCTTGGTTTCTATCTAGCCTAAATCCAATCATTAATGTATATTCCCAGCTATACAATTGGCGTAATTTGATTGAAATTGCGAAGAAAAAGAATTCGAGGAGAGCTAAATAGCAAGTGAATAAATAAGGAGATTAAGAAGTGCGCAAGGGTTGGAAGATTAAAATTTTTTCTTAATGCAAAAGAGTGAGTGCTCGCTAGAAAAAGACAAGAAATAGCGGTACATCACATAGACAACTTCTTTCTGTTGTTGATTAAATTAATTACTGGTATGATGGAATAAGCAAAGCTTTAGGCGGAATGCAATAGACATGGGTTACATTGGAGAAGAGTTAGCGGAAAATCAGGGACAAAAATAGGTATAGATAAGTCCTAAAAGTATACGAATTGCACTTAGAACTTACAAATAAACATACTTGGAGTAAAGGTTAACAGTACTGTTTGAACAAATGGAATACATAATGGCAATGAATACCCAAAATGTATAGGGCAGACGAGATATTAAAAGGAGAGGAGATTCTAGACTAAACACATTTCCGTAGACTTAACGGCGAATTTCTCAACAAATGGAACTCCAGGTTTCACAAAAAGAAGATCAACAGCCTGAGATTGTAATCATTAAGATAGATACAAAGTCTTGTGTAAGGGTAGGTTACTGAGGAAGAAGAAAATAAAACAGAGGAAGTCTCCAGGTCTCAATAAACTGCTTGAGAAATTCAGAACTGGTGAGTTTCAGAGCGACAGAGAGTATATAACCATGACGCCTCGCCTCGTCTCTAGGCCTGACAGGTGTGATAAAATAAGAGAGATACACTGTCGAACAGATAGGTACAAGAACTCGTTCTTTCCGCGCACAATAAGCGACTACAATCAAAACTGAGCTCCTCTAAAGACACTCCCACAATACATGTCACCATTTCACCTCCCAAAAACTTACATCTTTACACGGCTGGTGACCTACCACCCCCTGCCACAAGCCCATGCGGTGGCTCGCGGGGTAGAATGTAGATGTAGATGTAGAATATCTATATAAATATTTTAAACCATGTCTTACCCACACATGATCGGCTTGGAGAAAGTGCCATTATAAGAAGCTTAAGCGTAATGAGATGAGAAGAGAATCAAAAACAGATTTATCAAGTACTTATCGAATTTATGGCAGACCAAAAGCCCAAGCTTTATTAAGTTATTTATTTTTTGAGTATTTGAGCCGATATTAGGACTATTTTGTTTCTTTATATAAATGCTTAAAGTAAAAAATGTTTAACGAAAGTCTCAATGTGTGAAAAACGCGCTCGAAAGCTGAGATATCGTTCATGATCTTAAACGTATAAGTAGCTATACCTCCCCAAATAACCTGTATAATCAATCCTCTAGAAGGAGCCATACGGACATTATATAAAAACTATCCGAAGGCAGGTCTTTACCGCGATTAAAGGAAATACTATGTGACTGGTTTACCATCTGATCTGCGTCATCAAAATTGTAAGGCCATCTACATGGATACGATGAGAAACGACGATGCGAAGACTGAAATTCGCCGTCTATGACAGCGTCCACTCTATTCAACCATACATTATTTTTAATTGACTCACATCTTCGGCAAACATGTCAGTTATAACCCCTAGAAATCACAGTTGCGAACACTAAAACAGAGTTATATTGAAAGAGTGCGAGCCTTATGGCCATCAAATAAATCTAGAAGAGCTATCCAAAGGAGCATTAATACCTCATATTCTTAAACCTTCCATCTTCAAGGCAAAAGGGTACAAATCACTTGACGAAAGGTCGTTCAAATAAACTCGGATAACCTGTTTTTACTTCGTCTCGAAGAGACACGCCAAGGTAGTCCCGCTATACCCGGGTGACCTCGGGACAAACGCGCAAAAAAATCGGGGCTTTCCCGTCAACAACATCTCGCAGGGTTAACACACTCGATGCAAAGGGCATATCCTTGGCTCGAGACATAAAAACAAATTTCCATTAAGAGCAAATGTCGCAAATAGAACTATTTAACATATATTTTGGAGATAAAACCAAATATCAGCAATCTCTACACAGGTTTGATCTAAGTTCAACCGTCCTATCTTAGCACAGGAAAAAATCATTCGTAAAAAGGTCAGTCACTTTGTAATGTGAATATTTCATATAAATTCCAGAAACTTCCATGAGAAAATTCTAAAAAATTTCCCTCGAAAATCACACATCACAGGCCTAATAAATGTGGCAAGCTTCTCCAAGAAAAAGAAACCTCAGTTGAGCATCCAAGATGAAGGGTACAAATTAGTTATAAGTTAAGTTGAGAAACAAGTTAGTTGAGAATCAAAGATACTCAACTTAGAATTCTTTTTTACCTAATAGATGTAAAACCGATTAAACTACTTCCACAGAATGATGGACGAAATTAGTCGCAGAAAAAATATTAGAGGAAAAATATCTTAATAAGGTAAGAGCTAAAAGAAGCAGGATGGATTTCATTACAGAGATCGTGGATAGTGATGTTGAACGATTTCTAGATAAATGGAGTAGTCAAAAAATAGACCAACGTCCATTATCCTGGGGCCTATATCATACGCAAGGTGGATGAGAATAGTTATGAGGTGTTACATCTACATCTACGTAATACCCTGCGAGCCACCACGAGGGTGTGTGGCAGGGGGTGAAGATCACAAAACATGCACTATTGACATGCAACTAGGATATATAATGAAGTCATGCTAGATAATAGGGTCACATGGTTAGTATCTACATAATAAGAAAGGGATTATTGGTTGTTATAACATGCATCATGCACTACAGACTACTCTTACTATATTTCACCTACCTATCCCTTTGCTACGCTGCCTATTGTTCTCTCTTATAGTACGCGGGAAAAATGACATTTAAAATCTATCGGTACGACGATCTATCTCTCTAATCTTGTTAATATGATCAAACCTAGCATAATAAGTAGGGGTTCTCAATATATATCTAACGTCATCTGTGAAAAAGGTTTAACCGAAATTTTAACCTGCGTTCTGATAGTAATTCCCAAATCGGTTTCGAATTTACTTAAAAGGTTTAACCTAAATTTTAACCTGCGTTCTGATAGTAATTCCCATCCTAGTTCTTCTATTAAACTCGTAACACTTATACAATTGTCATAACGGCCTTTAACAAACCTAGCGGATCTCCTTTGCACGCGCTCTAATTCTTTTATCATACCTTCCTCGTACGGATCCCATATGGGGTATTACAGATGGGGAGTATGATTTTTTCTTGCCACCAGCATTTACATAATACGCTGCGAGCAGCCACATGGACGACTGGCAGGGGTTGTTATGAGACCAGGTATAATAGGGAAATAATTCGGGAAAATACTGGACGAGCTAATCGTAAATTGGGATTTGTTAAAAGAATACTTGAAAAGTGCGAGGATAAAGTTAGAGAAATCAGCTACTTCTCCGTTGTTAGACCTCACTTAGAATACGCTGCCTGTGTTTTAGATCCTCATGAGGTGTGCTTAAACACAGAGTTGGAAAGCGTGCAGAGAAGATCAACAAAATATGTGAAAGGCCGTTATGATAGTCTCGTTAGTGTTACTGACCTCGTACAAAAACTAGGATGGGAATCGCTTACAGACCGTCGATTGTAAATTTGATTTAATCTTTAATGTAAACTCAAAACCAAATAATTCTCCGACAAATTCACCGATATCTTACGGGATCCAACATACTACGATAGACCAGATTATGAGAATAAAATAATGTAAATAGTAGAATAGAAAGGTTTAAAATGTCGTTTTTCCCGCGATCGATAAGAGACCATAATTGCTGCGTTTAGACTTTGAAGTAGGTTAGTTGACAGGTAGTGTACCTGATTAATTCATGTGCCCTCTAATGCATGTTCCTAAATCTGCCGAGTAGTGCTACTACCGTGCTTTGCATATTCCCTGCATGACTTTTGTGTCACGTTTATACAGCTGCAGTGTAGATTATTTTGCTAGATTCTGTAGCAAATGTAGCATACCGATAGTGTGTTGCTTGTTGGAGAAAGTTAATTTCGTCACTGTAGATCATGTTGGTGATAAGTCACCCCATGCCAAACACCTTTGAGGTGGCATGCAGGGTAATATGTAGACGTAGAATAGGTGGAATAATATGGGAAAGGAATAGGAGGGGGGAGGGGAAAAAACTGAATTTCAGGTCAATGGAGTGTCATAGTACCACGCTCTGTTTTACCTCGGCCACTAATTGTCCGTTGAGAGAAGGAATATCCGCACCTGCATCAGTTCGGCAGTGTATCTCGCTTATTTTTTCATCCCGCCAGTTCTGGAGGTATAAGGCTGAGTAAAAATTATATCCTCCGTGTCGTACTGGGACTTATCTGCTGTGAATTTCTCAAGTGATCCAAGTCTAGCGTGTAGCCAACGAGTCTCTAGCGGCTCTCAACCCAGGCCATCCGTCACGTGTGTTACACACTCCATTCGCTCTGGGACGTATTTAAAGAATCGTGCAGTTTCCCCCGAGTTTTTCATTCCACTGATTGAAGATTTCAGAGAAACCAGAGTGAAATAGCATTTTCCTTTCACTTATTCATCCCAGAGTATTCCGACTACTAGCTTGAGAAATCCTGGCTTCATCAATGCAGCGCCGGATATGTTTCCTATGTTTTTCTACATCGTTGGTTCTAATGCAACGACAATTATCAGGTAGGTATTTTACTATATTCGACGCCTTTATATTTACTCTCGCACTGAAAAGATACGGAGTCGGCGAGATTTCTTTCGTAAGAAGCGTGAGTACCTCGGTGTATTCATGGCTTTCAATTCGATGGCCTACACCCTAGGCCACTTTTGAATTTATTCCAGCGAAGTTTTATTTATTTTGCCCCGAAAATCTATCATCTACTTCCAATAGCAGTTAAAATGGAAAACAAAGTTAGTTTTATTGAAGACAAGTTTAAAATGGCCATTTTAAAATCCTGTCATGATGTTGAAATACTACTCGCAAATGTCCATGAAATCGTTCGTTTGTTAGGAAATTGTTGAAATTTATGTAAACTGTGTATAGTAACATTTAAAACTGAAATATTTTGTCATGTTTCTTTGCACGAAAGTCTTTGTTACCCCGACAGTGATTTATAATCTATGGGGTAACCTAAAGCTTCCAAATTTTTTGTTAATTGGAATGTAATTTTGCATTTAAGAAGGATGCAATAAATTATTCAATTATTATTCTACTCTATGGAATTAATGAGATGAAGTTCAAGCTCCTTGGTTTTCTGAGCCTTCCACTTCGTTCATCCAACCGCTCAATTACTTCGTATTGATTCATTTAGCATTCCTCATCATTTGTCAGAGAGATGCAATACCTTATCTTTCCCAAGGGATATATCATTTAACATTTCCATAGTAATATTCATTCTGAACGTTTGTTATTTCTCAAAAAAAGTCCAATATGTTAGTATCCTCTACTTCGCCGAGTTCATAAAACGTGCTTCCTAGCCACTTTTTCGCCACTCTTTGTAGTTCCGGCCCCGGTGGCGACGGTAAAGTCCTCGCCTGCTAAACTGAGGGTCTGCGGGTTCGAATTCCGCCTGAGTGGAATGATCATCACTAAGGAAATGGATGCTTGTGTTCGTCTTTTTTTATTGTTATTCACCCGATAAAAATTGGACAAATGTGCTGTATTCGGCGTAGTTAAGATAAAATAACATTTTTTTTAAATCCCGGTGACCCGGTGTGTCAGTACACCGCATATACCTCCTAGTGGTGGGTCGCGGGCAACAGTATGCTGGCTCTCAAGGTAGTCCTTTCAGAAGGGATCCTAGCTTGAGCAGAATAGGGAAAGCGGGCCTAGGGTATTACTATGCTTTGGTTTCTCTTGTGGCATACTGTCGAAAATGTGCCAAAACTGACCGGTAGAGCGCCGTGACCGTTAGCAGGGAAAGCTGCACGTGGTGCGGGTACTGCGAAGGCTGGTAACCTTGCATACTCTATTACAACTTACTGCTAAACGTCCAAGTGTTGCCTCGGACAGCCGAAGCCACGAATGGCGGCGGAAGCTGAATAAGGTTGGCCCATCAAGATACGGACTGGAAACGAACTGGACTCTCGGTACTTGGAATGTGAGAAGAGTGTATGGAAAGGAGCATGAGTTGCTGAATGAAATGAAAGTGAGACGAATTGATATTTTGTGTGTATGTGAAACTAAGCGTAAGGGGCGGGATGCTGTTACATTAGATGGCGGTAGTCTGGCATTGTGGTCAGGAGATGAAGATTATGTACACGGCAGTCAAGGTGTAGGACTCATTCTTAATGAGAGAGATAAGTTGCTAGTAAGGAAGTACGAGTTAGTATCCCCTAGATTGCTCTGGGTTCGCATGAAAGTAGGTATTAGGAGAGTTTTAATTGTGGCGTGCTATGCACCAGTGGATGGAGAGAGTGACTGTGTGAAAGATGAGTTTTGGGAAAAACTGAGAGAGGTTTTGAATGAATGTGATCCTGGCGAGAGGATAATTTTACTAGGTGACATGAATGGGTGGGTTGGTGTAAGGCGGGATGCATCTGAGAGAGTGGTTGGGCCTTTTGGTGACCCCCGAGTGAATGATAATGGTGAAAACTTGGTGAGTGTGTGCTTGGAAAAAGGATTGCTTGTGTCGAATACATGGTTTAAACATAAGAGAATCCATATGTATACTTGGCAAAGGGATGATTGTCAATGCATGATTGATTTTATTGTGTATGATGAGAGACTGAGAGAGTTAGTGTGGGACACGCGAGTGATGAGGGGTGCTGAATGTGGAACAGACCACTATTTGGTACTGTCCAAAGTGAATCTGGGCAGAAAGTGGGCACCAAGGAAGAATGTTGCGCGTAAGCAGTCGAGAGTAAAAATGGAAAGGTTGCTAGACAGCGAGGTAAGAATGCGGTATGGTTGCATGCATGAGGATGCTCTATCGTTGAAGCAGAGAGAATGGGACGAGCATATCAGAAACGAGAATTTAAATAATGCGTGGGAGTGTTTAAAAGGAGTGATTGTGGAATGTTCTGAAAATGTATGTGGAAAAGAAGTGGTAGGAAGAATGAAAGGTGATGCTTGGTGGAATGAAGAAGTGAAAATTGCAGTCGGAGAAAAGAAAGAGGCGTACAAGGATATGATTGCTGCCAAACCTGAGGAAGAGCGTACTAAGGCATGTGAGATTTACAGAAAGAAAAAGAATGAATGCAAAATTGTTGTGAAAGAGAGCAAAAAAAGAATGCGTGCAGATGAAGCTACCAAAATGCAGAGTGATTTTGAAGGTAATAAAAAGCTGTTTTGGAAGTGGGTAAAAGGGCTAAGATTGGTGAAGGTAGGGGAATGAATGCGGTGAAGAACAAAAGTGGAGAGATCATGTGGGACAAGAGCAATATCAGGGACTGCTGGAGGGAGTATTTTGAAGAATTGTACAATAATATTGCAGGCGTTGAGGATGAGCCTTGTGAAGTGGTATGTGAGAATGTGATGATGGAAAAGGATATCAGTGAGAAGGAGGTCACAACGGCTGTGAGAATATTGACAAATGGGAAGGCTGCAGGCATAGATGGGATATCCAGTGAAATGTTGGGTGTAAATTACTAATTTGTAGGCTGCGTGAACTATACAATTTATGCTTACAGGTTTCTGTTGTTCCAGCGGATTGGAATAATGCTATCATCGTTCCGCTGTACAAAGGGAAGGGAGGAAAGACCGAATGTAATAATTATCGGGCGATTAGTTTATTAAGTATCGCGGGAAAAGTGTTCAGTAAAATATTAATCGAAAGAGTGAGGAAAATTACCTCCGACAGAATATGGGGTGTGCAGTGTGGGTTTTTGCCTGGGAGAGGATGTAGTGACCAGCTTTTTGCACTTCAGCAAGTGACAGAAAAATGTACAAGTGTCCGAAAGAAAGTGTACTGTGCGTTTGTCAATTTACAGAAGGCAGAGTAAATAGAAAGAAGTTGCGGAAGGTTTTGAGAGACTATGGAGTGAATGGGCAGTTATTGAATGTTATGATGGCGATGTATGACAATAGTAAGGCAAGTGTAAGAGTTAATGTGGTTCTGAGTGATTGGTTTGTAATAAATCGGGGTGTAAAGCAAGTAAGCGTAATGTCTCCATGGCTGTTTAATGTATTTATGGATAAATGTGTTAGAGACGCATGTAGTGAAAACGACGGTGTTTTGATTGGAAATGTAAACGTGCGAGTACTTCTATATACGGATGATGCTGTTTTGATCTCAGACAGTCAACAGGGATTACAGAAGCTCCTAGATAAGTTTTGTAAATCAACGGAGAGAATGGAATGGAAGGTAAATGCGTGCAAGACTAAAGTAGTAGTTTTTGATAAGGAGAAAGGGGAGAATAACTGTAGGATGAGGGCGAATGGTGAAGTAATTGAACAGGTGGATGATTTTGTGTACTTAGGTAAGATGTATGCGAAAGATGGAAAAATAGATGAGGAGATAAAAGAGAATGCTGGAAGGAAAGTGGTAGGTAGCATGTGGAGCATATCAAGGAAGAGTGCTTGTCTAAGAAGCGAAAATTTCCGTGTACAAAAGTGTACTTCTTCCCACTTTGCTATATGGTAGTGAAACATGGGTATGTCAGGATAGACATAAGAGTAGACTAAACGCCGTGGGTATGAGTTATCTGAGGAGTATTTGCGGCAAAAGTAGGATGGATAGGGTCAGGAATGAGTGGGTCATGAATGAATGTGGGTTAAATGCTCCAGTAATGGACGTGTATGAAAGGAGTGTGCTTCGTTGGTTTGGCCATGTTGAGATAATGGATGAGACTCGAAGAACGTTACAGATATATGAGAGTAGAATGAATGGTGTGAGAGGTAGAGGTAGGCCGAGAAAGTTGTGGTATAATGTGGTGGAGGATATTCTTAGGAGGAGGAATATTAGGATTTTTAAAAACAGGAGGGCGTGTATGAAACAGTGTATGGGGGTAAATGAGGCAAAAGAGGTTTTCAAGGATAGGTCAGTACGGAGGAAATTATTGAAGCAGAGTGAGGTGTACAATTATGTATTAATGAGTGAAACATTATGCCTGTGCCTACCCCGGAAGGGAACGGCGTAATGGGTATGTATGTTACAAAAATAAAAAAATTCATAAGTTTGATCTTCCATATTTTGTGATGACACATTTCCACTGATCTCCATCCGCTTTGTTCTTATGTAATTATCGTCCATACAACGCAAATTATAAGAGCATGGACCAACAATATATTTTAGTAAAGTGCTTTACATTTCTAAGTCTGTACAGCTAGCGGTAAGTACGTTTACATCTGCATACTACCATGTGAGTCGTTACATGGGTTTGAGGCATGGGGTTTTAGGGCACCAGCCGAGTAAAGGAGTTAAGGATAAGGTTTCGGGACGAGAAATGTTGAAGCGCACTCGGGATACTTTTGAGTGGAGCTCAGTTTTGATTATGGTCACTTACTGTGCCCGAAATGGACGAATTTTTGCACCAATCTGTACGACAATACGGGCTGGATTTACAATGTCTGGTTACAGAAAACAAACAACTTTCCAGCCTTGACTAATTACATCGATTACAAATATTGCCAAACCTCAAACTTTCCATGGGCACTGCACACAACGCTACCGCGGCATTTATGAATCCCTTCGCTCACAAGCACGTAACACTGACTCGAGTAAAGATGTTCACTAATATGTTCGGGGCCTTACGTCACTGAAAATTGTGTCTTTACATTAGCACAGTCTATGCATCCAACAACTCTTGGAATTCGCGAGAATTGGCAAAAATACACATGACTCATGAAATGGTAAATAAGATTTTCTGGGATTCTAAAATATGGATGTTCATAACTAGCGATTTTTTGACGTTTTGTTCTCTCTGAAGTAACCTGGAGAAGAATTAATCTTTCACTGCAAACTTTGAAGTGGCTCTGATATATATTAATAAATTGAAAAGAACCTGCGCACAACAATCAAATTCATCAATTCATCATCGATATGGTTTATCAGGTCAATCATAAAATCCGCAACGATAGAGCTCACAATACCGTTATGCAATGCGCATAGCTTCGCGTTAGCTCAGATAACCATTAGAAATCCTTCGTTATCGTAACAAGCACTTAAATTCCAGATTTAACTTAACTATTGATCGTAAAACCGAATTTTGAGCTTAACCAGCCGTTAACGGTAACGTTTAACCAAACATTGTAAAACTGGCCCAGTATCTCTCTTGTTAAGCAGTTAGGCCCCTGAAAGTATAGAAAATCGGGAAGAGATTCTCTGGGTTTCATCTAAACCGACATACACCGGAAGAATACTTAAAACAAAGCATTCCTTCTGAGCAGACTAGATTATATGTAGACTCTTCTCCTAATTAAATACCACCACAGCTTAGGATACTCTGCAAATTCATTGGTCGTTCCATCCGAGAATTGATTGACTTCAGCCCTCCACCCTTTCCTATCTAATACTAGTCCCCTTACCTCCTGGTATCTCTTTCTATTCAATTTCCTCTTTATTCGGTCCATGAACTTATTCCTGGGTCTTCCTCTGGGGACTTTACCCTCTATTTTTCCTTCAGTTACGTTCATCGCAAGTGTCAAATCCATCTTGTTCTTCTTTTCTGTATGGTATTCTATACGGTCTATTCCTCTTCTACTCTTCTGTACACTTCATCATTTCTCGTTTTGTCCGTCCATTTGATCTTCACATCCTACTCTGCTAGATATATCAGTCATGTTAAACATGTATGGCCATTATATACGATGCTGGAGAAAATAAAGTTCTAATTCAAAACGAAGGTTGGCCGGGGAAATGGACAATGGGTGTGTACATCTCGCCGAGCCAGAAGAAAGGGGAAAAATAAATTCCAGACGTTTCGCAAAAACAACACCGCAATGAAAAACTTTTATTTCGACTCTTCCTCGCGAGTATTTTACGCGTTCTCGCGCTGCTGTTCCCTTGTACAGCCTCGAGGATTTCGCGCGAAAGGGGGGAATGAAAAAAAAAGAGGAGCGGTGGCGGCGACTCCTCCCAACCCGAACGTCCTTGCAGTCCGTGAGAAAGTAAAGGACTCTCCACAACCTTGACAGTGAACCGAAGGAGGAGCCGGGAGGAGGAGAAGGAGAAGAGGAGGAGGAACAGAGGCAGTATGTGTGTGTTTGTGTGTGCGAGAGGGAGAGAGGGGATAGGGTGGAGGCGTTCGGGAGGGGGAGGCAATGAGGGGGAGTGGTTGAAGAACGGGGAGAAGGCCGGGGAGAGTTTGGCGAGGGAAGGGCGCGCCTCCGCCGCTTACGCGAGCTTTTTAAAGGAGAGCCGAAGGGAAGACACGAGCAACCTTCCTTCCGTCTTCAAGGGGAGAGCCTGGAACGCGAACTGGGAAGAAAGGGAGCGCCCGAGACGAGCTCCAGTCTGGACGTTGAACATGATGACAAAAATTTGTACTCCCTATTTGATGTAATTAAGGTTACTCGGGATCACTTAATCTAGATTTTCTGAAGTCATGGGTATATCTTCTTTGAATTGCGGTCTATAAATTGAAATGAAACCAGTAAAGAAAGTATCTTGGCTGCTGAGTGGCCAGACTTACTAAAAAAATGTATGTTTTTTCGTTTGAAATGCATGTTTAACTTTACTAAATATTATACTCCAAATTTCACATCGATTACTTGAAAACTTTCGAGGTTATGAAGGAAATTATTCTCACTTCCAAAAAGCCAATTTGTACTGGAGGTGGGCGTGGTTATGGTCCGATTCAACCCATTTGAGAACTGTGCCGTCTGTGGACTACTAGAGTATTGAGATGAAATAAAATCACTTTGAATAATCCACACAAACTTTAATTGGTATAGGCCCGACCGGTTTCAACACTTTCGTGTCGTGAACGTAATACCCCATATCCCCCATGAGAATGACACGAAAGAGTGGAAACCGGTCGGGCCTATACCAATTAAAGTTTGTGTGGATTATACAAAGTGATTTTATTTCATCTAAATATGATGTCGAAATTCCACTATGCAAATGTTCCGGTGAAAGCTTCATTAAATGCTCTCATTGTAGGGAAATTCTTTGCTTCAAATGCTTTTATGATGAATATCATCCAAAAACATGCTATTCAACGCCATGACTGAAAATAATAATCCCTGCAGTTGTAATAAACGATGTATTGGAAAGGGATTACTGTTTTTTTATTACCCAATAATTTTCCCTTACTGAAATGGAATTTCTTCATCCCCGCCCCCCAGTCGCTTCAATAATTACGTTGTCCCATATTAGCTCCTCTCAAGCCTCTTATCCATACTCTTGGCACCTATTTTAATCTCTTTTCTGGCAGGAAAATCTTCGCGATTGAAGGAAAAGTTGAGTAAAAAATATCCGCCTTGGATCACAATTTCTAGGAAATTAAAAGCAATCAGATCGCTTCAAGTTAAACATTAACATTTTTGTCTTCCGTTAATGGCCTCCAGAAAGTCCCACGACTAATCGGAGTCATGCCTGTCTCCAAAAGTATCAAAAAGTATTTCAAAATCGGAAATACTCGGCCAATGACGCTCCTTTCTCCTGCAACTCTCCTTCCGAGCAAATGATAGAAACTCCACATTTGGCTACAACACTCTGGACAGTTGAAATTCCAGAAAATAGTTTTAAAACGAAAAAAAACCGTAGTTACTGTTGTGTACGCTCCGAATCTGGCATCTTTCGTGGTTTCCGAAGTATATTCCAGCGAAAAAAAAAATTAGGGGGGGGAATAACCCTCGAACCCACGTCGTCCCGCTACAATCCGGCATAACAGGCCCTAGCGCGGTAACCACCTCGGCTGTTTTGCCTTGTAACGAAAGGCGCGAAATCTTAAGTATTTTCTTGGGACGAAATTGTTTATTACTAATTTTCTCACGAACCTGGGAACATGGGGTGGAAAGACATTACCAATATCCGGCATTTAAACTCCACTTTAAGATAACATTTGTCTTGTCTTCCTCCTCAATTACTTTTACGCGATGTCTCCTGTAAGCAAGCTCGAAAACCATTGAAGATGGAGTACTAGAGGCTTATGGCCCAAATTTCAGCTCGGTATCTCAGTTTTTACGGCAGCTATCGTGCGAAGAGACAGACAGATGGACAGACAGACGGGCAGACAGACGGACATAGCTAGATTGGCTCGTCAGGTGATGCTGATCATTTCTATACATACTTTCCCATACCTGCCGCGCCTACTTCAATGCGTTACATTTCTGCCATGACAAAATCAATATACCCTAGACACGTAGTGGTATAGGGTATAATTAATATTGTTTCCAGGGTAGTTCTATTGTAATGCTGCCTTAAAAGTGTAGATTTAAAATGGACTCCAATGGAGATTGCTCAAATGACAGCAATTTGAAGGAGAAAACATATTCAAGCTCAATAATCATAATAATAACTCGTAACTTTGTGATTCCACATATCTTCGTCTGGAAAGAACCGGGTTTCGATGTTCAACGTCAATCTCAGGTCTAATTTTACCTGAAAATTACGTTGAACGTCGAAACCAATCGTTCCAAATAAAGATAAGTGGAATCACAGAATTACGAGTTATCATTATAATGTTAAAAAATTCCACCAAGTTACGCCTGAAACTACCGATCATATTCAAGTTTTGAAGGTACCTAGTTTTAGTAAGATAGTACCCTAGTCATGATGGAAACCATATTCGATTTTTTAAAAGTATTATACCGGTTAAGGTAGGTTTTGCTGAATGTCAGAGAATCTCCTCCTGGTTTTCTACACTTTAAGTGGTCTATCTCCCTCTAGTATATCCTTTTTCGCCTCAGCATACGATCCACCCTCCTTCACCCCGTCCACGAAACCTATTCTCCCTCCTCTTCCCCGCTTGCCCAACATCCTTCTCTCTAACACACTCTTGAGCAACCCATCGCCTTATATTACATCCGTCAGCCACCTACGCTGCCTATCCCGGATTTCATTCAGAAGCCTCCTTTCCTCGCCCACCATCTCAAGCATTTTTTTTATTTAAAGTAAGAAAACCACATACAGCTATGGTGCCATTTTATAGTGGCCATGTAACAATACACACACTTAAAGACATAAACAAGCAAACTTAACAACTGGTTGCAAGCAGAAATTATGGAAATATATTAAAAAAGAAAAATGGGGGAATAACTACTTAGGTGAAAGATACAAAAGGGAAAGGCTTATAAAGGATTTAAATGAAAGCGCAAAAGGATCAATGTGGGAAGGGAGGGAATTCAATAGAGAGGAGAGGCGGAAGAAAAGAGAACGTTTAGTGATTGAAAGTCTGGGAATGGGCATGTGGAGTAAAGGGTGAGAACGGGTGGGGCGGGAGGGAACTTTGAAATTGATATAAGAGAGCAATTCAGGGCAGTCGATGGTGGAATTAAGAATTTTATAAATAAATTTTAAGTCTGCTGTGAGTCTATGAGTGGGGAGATTAGGGATGGAGAGATAGGATAGAATAGCCTTGGTGGACATATTACGACACTGTGGTAATCTACTCTTAACTATTTTAGCAAAGAAGTTGCAGACACCGTCCAGCGATGAAAGATTAGTTTGAGAAGAGATAGACTATTTGAATCATGTTCGAACTATGCGTGTTAATTTCAGAAGTTGCAGGAGGCACGTGAAAAATATTATTTATTTTCAAAAATAGTTGAGATAACATACAAACTTCACATTGTTCATTTTTGACGAGATCTAGGTGCTGGAAATTCCTTATTTTTAAATGTCTTTCCGGAGTGCATACACGTACAATTTCCCATGTAAAAGGGCTGGTATTTTTTGGCGGATATCTCAGAAAGTAATGAGGTAAGGTGTTGAATTTTTGGTGTCATTGGAAGGGCGAGATATTTTTCTTTAAAATGAGACCAAATTCATTGATTTCTGGGATACATGATATTTCGCTCAAGCTACTTTAAGGTGGCATTTGCCTCGGGGTCACTTATCCAGATTTTCTGAGAACTTGAACGTAGCATCTTTGATCAATGATATATAAACTGAAAAGAGAATTAAATAGTGTTTTCAGGCTAATTCAACTGTACAATGCTGTCTTGAAAATGCAGTAATGCAATGCAATTGTAAATGCTGTCTTGAAAATGGAGATTTTAACATGGGCTGGAGATTGCTTAAAAACGTTAATTTAAACGAGAAAGCATATCCAAGCTTTTAATTACAGCGAAACCCTTCTTGACGACCACTCCGATCAAGCGACCACCCCTCTCAACGACTATTTTTCAGCGAAAACGTCGGTGGTCGCTTAGTTCAGGTTTCCCTGGATGTGCAAATCAATTTATTTTCGTACACCACCGGTTAAGGTAGGTTTTTTGAAAATCAGAAAATCTCCTGTTTTTATATTCTTTTATTTTTTCTCGATTGATCCTATTTCATTGGCCTCGTCTATGTTTCCTTCCACTATCTCTAGGTATACTTCACTTTTTCCCCTTTCAACGCTTCCAAGTTTCACCTCTTCATCCTCTTTTATTAAGGTTTTTGAATCTAACTTCACAATTCTTCATTACTAAATTATGATCCGTGTCTGCATCAATCCTCGGATAGCTCTGCGAGTTCATTACACTGTTCCTGAATCTTTGCGTAACCATGATGTAGTCAATTTGATATCTCCCAGTGTCTCTCAGTATTTTCCATGAGTAATTCCTCCTACGATGGTGTTTAAAACAAAAGTTAATCACAAATGTTTATTTCTCCGACAAAATTCAACTGCCTTCTTGCCGTGATCATTTCTCCTTCCTAATCCATACCCTCCCACTTCATACCCATCTCTCCCTTCCCCCGCCACTGCGTTCCAGTCGCCCATTACTATTAGGTTTTTCTTACCCGGCACTTCTCTGATTATCTCTTCTATCTGTTTATATACCCCATCCACCTCTTCCTCCCTATGATTGCTTGTAGGCATGTACACCTGGACCAACACGAAATTTGTACGGCGTGCTTTTATTTCTACCACTAGTATCCTGTTGCTCACCTGATCAAAATTTACTACCCTCCTCCCCAATTTTGTGGTCAATACTATGGCTACCCCACGTTGACTATCAACCCCACCGCTATAGATTAACCTGTAATTATCACTCCAGCAGTCCCCGCTGTCCTTCCATCTCACCTAGTACACCCCCAAGGCATCAATGTCCCCTATATCCATTTTCCGTTTAATACCTTCCAACCTCCCAGCCCTCATCAGTGTCCTATTGTTTTATAGACGGAATTAAGAAGGATGGATCGTATCCTGAGACGGAAAAGAAAATAATAGAGGTAGATAAGACCCTGTAAGCGTAGAAAACCAGGAGAAGAGTCTCTGACTTTTAGCAAAACCTACTTTTTACGGGTATAATACATGAAAAAATCATCATCGCTGACGTCCATTCTTCATTGCCACACTATGGATACTAGTTGGAGTGGGTGAAGTACAAGTCGATAAACAGTAAAAATCAAAGCGGCTTTCAATTCTTGCTACCTAGCTTTTCACTGTATCTAGTCAACCAATTTCCAATCATTTTGACGGAGAGAAGATGCCAGATGTGATACTGCCGAAAAAGGAGGAAAATACCACACGCTCCCAACCATATAGCCTCTCAACCCAACGTCAACCTTCCGCAAAAATTTAGACACAGTACTGTCATGGTCTCGACTGGCGATTAATATTAGGCGTTGACACGAGATGATCCGGTATGACTATAAGTTAGACACACAAGCTTCAAGAAATCGCGATTTAGTTTTTATGTTATAGTTTTCTACATTTACATGGAATGGAAAATCGAATGGAGGCGATTAGTGAATTGTCTAGGTAAATCCATGTCAATCTAAAAAAATTGGAGGTAATTGCGTTAAAATGTCTTTATCGCTCGCAAAAGAATTCAAGGGCTTTCCTTTTTTAACATCATGTAGATAGAGTATTCAGTCTTCCAAAACAGAAATTTATCCCTTACAAGAAGTCCCTTAGATCTAAAAAAAATTCATTTTTGAATGGTTTAGAGTTTAAGGAAAAAAATGCGCATTCCAAAGATTTCTTCATGGTATCATTGAATCTATCCTGAGAAAATCTGCAAAATCCACAGTTTCTCTTGCGTACGCATTCCCAAAAAAATGAACCAGGAAAAAGATTTCACTTCGGGCAGACTCATAACGTCAATATCTTTCTCTCCGCGATGAAATAAATAATCAAATGAAGTAATACTCTAGTACACGCTACACTTTTATTTGACGCCACGAGGTCATGGGAAGGCAGTTCTCTTAGGATTCAGGACTGGGGACGTATTGATTTGGATACGAAAAGTGGAAGGAAAAGCACATCATATGGTGAATGGAGTTCTCTGTGAGGCAAGCGAACAGGTATATATCCTCACAAATGAGCCAGTGGATGGGAAGAGGTCGGATAGACATCCTGCGAATGTCACCAGTCACTCGTAGACAAGTTCTCTTGGTTTGATAGACGATTCCCGTCACTCAAAATTCTCCTCGAGGTCACCTCAAGTTAAAACAAATTTGACCAATAAATGGTCCGATAGCAAAAGAATACCAAGGATTAGAGATAAGAAAAAAATCTCATCAAGCTCAATACAGCCTTAAAATAGATTTTGAGTACTTATCACAAAATAGTAAGCCTGAGCTAATACGAAAAAAACTTTAAGACAACGCTCGGGGTAGAGTTGAGGATCAGCGGAGTTCGTCTCAAGACAGGAATAAATAGTCTACCCCACCCCAAAAATTCATCAATATTCTCATCCCCTGGATTACGTAGGTGCGCAGAAAGGAAAGGCTTTTACCCCAGAGGTTGAGAGTTTATGTGATGCAAGGAATATGCGTGGTTTTGGTCACGATTTCTCGATTTATTTAGGAGAGAAGTTGGTGATTTTATTTTCCACGTGAAGTACCATTATGACCATTAGGTTATCTACCAGAAATGATCAATTTATGGCAAATCTATGTTAAAACACTCTAAATCTTGGATGAGCTGTAACACTTCCTCACACGAACTCTTTATGAAGAGCAGCATACTTTTTACCTCTCGAGATAACATCCAAAATGACCATATTTCTCCTGTCTCATATTTCCTCTTTCCTAGCACGTATCGTTTCAAAACAAACTACTAAATTCTCAAAGATATTTTTAAGAGCCTTTTGACCAAGTTCATTTTCCAAAGTTTTCCGTATTAAAAATCTTTTTATGTGAATAATACAGAGTTAATAAATGATTTGAAGAGTCCCAAATAATTTATAACCTTCTGCATATCATCTAAATTCATTATCTTTTCCATCCATCGCCTTCGCCTACTGTTTATCTTCTGCAGCAATTTCCCTTCCCCCTCTACCATGCCAATACATTGTTTGTTTGTTTTCTACCAGTCCATGTACTTTCTTCTTCCATCTCTGTACATCTAAATGTCTCAAGCCTCCTTCAACAAAACGCTAAACTGCATTTCAGGTCCTTTACCAAATTTTCTGCATTCTAGTTCACTCAAGATTCCTGTCACGACATCTTTTCTTTTGATGAGCGCATCTTTAATAATACAAATCTTATTCTTGTACCCTTGATACTATGACCATATATGAAATATAGACGATGGTAATACTTTCTTTAGATTAAACTATATCAATGAATGGAATGAGAGCATAACTTTGCCCTTTCCACTTATTATAGATTGAACACAACCAGTTTCGCCTATTATGACAACATAAGAAGCCATTACGAGAAGAATTAATTGAAGGAGCCATAGGTGATGTGGGGGGAATCCTTGCGGGAGAAGAATGAGTGAACAGTATAAAATTTGCAGATTATCATTCGGTAATAGCAGAGAGTGAGAAACAGTTACAGGAAATGGTGGGTAAAATCGAGAGGGTAGAAAAATATTTTGGAATAGAGATAAACTAATGTAACGAAGGAAGAAAAAGAGGAAGAAAAAGAGGAAGAAGTGCAAATTGTCGCCATTGATGGAAAAAGGGTAGAACAAATGCCATCCTTTAGATACTTCGGAAGTGTTATACTCGTAGCATGGAATGGAAGTTGTACGAAGGAAATAAGAAGTAGAATATCACCGGGAAGGGCACCCTTCAGCAAAGTCACCCAACTACTTTCAACCAAAACAACATACATAGGATCAAGGAAAAGATTTGCTCAAGGTTTTATTTGGAGTGTTGTGCTTTATGGAGCAGAAACAGTGACAGTCCGGAGGAGAGGAGTAAAATAAAATATAGAGGAGAAATATTTAGAGAGTTTTGAAAAATGACTATGGATAAGAATGGAAAGATTAAAATGGAGTGACCACGTGAGAAACGAGGAAGTGCTGGCGAGGATGAATGAGAAAAGGAATATTTTAAGATCAATACGAAAGAGGAAGGAAAACTAGATGGGACACGTCCCGAGGAAAGTTTAACAGCTGAAAGGAATAATCGAAGAAAAGATCGAGGGCAAGAGAGGGAGAGGAAGACGAAGAAGTTATATGTTGACTGATATCATGAATGGAAGGAGTTACGACGAGCTGAGGGAGGCAGCACAGGATAGACGAGAATGAAGTGAGCAGTTTAATTTAAGCCTGTCTGAGGACAGATTCACCTTAGAAGAAAAATAAAACATCATCATGAGTCCAGTATACAATTGTTTTGATTGTATGCTGAGCACCAGATGACGGTTTAACTGCCGAAACCTGTTATGTTCAATCTAATAAATCAACTAACTAATGATCTCTCAAGAAGCAAACATATTTGGTCAAGCTAATCGTAAATAGGGATTTGTTAAAAGAGCACCTGGAAAGTGCGACGATAAAGTCAGACATATCGGCTAGTTCTCTCTTGCTAGACCCCATTTAGAATACGCCGCCAGTGTTTGGGCTCCTCATATAGGCTTAAAAGAAGTTGGAACGTGTGCAGAGAAGATCAGCAAGATACGTGAATCGTTCGATCGTAAGATCGTTATGATAGTCTCATTAGTTTTATTGACCTCTGGCAACAACTTGGATGGGAATCGTTTTCAGACTTCGATTTAAAATTAGACTCAATCTTTCATTAAAATTCAAAACCGAATTATTTTCCGACGAAGCTATCGATATCTTACGGACTCCAACATGATATGGTAGATAAGATCATGAAAGTATAATAAAGGAAATAGATTGTACAACAGAAAGGTTTAAAATTTCGTTTTCCCCGCGACCAAAGAGAGACATTTATAACTGCGCTAATACTTTGAAGTAAGTTAGTTGACAGGTAGTGCAGCTGATTAATTCATAGCATCCTAATGCAAGTTTCTAAATCTGCCGAGTGGTGCTAATACCATGTTTTGCATGTTCCCTGCATTACACTTTTGTCACGTTTACATGGTTACATTATGAATTAATTTTGTGGTTTCAGTAGCATTTGTAGCATACCTATTATGTGGTGCCTGTTGGTGAAAGTAAATTTATGAATTGTAAAGCATGCTGGTGATAATTCACCCCCTGTCAAACATCCGTGTGGTTGCTTGCAGGGTAATAAGCAGATGATGTAGATGTGATAAATCAATGGAAAAAACAAACTTGTATTCTAATTTCAACCAGGGAAACCTTCAACAAAGAGAGATCTTCATCACATGACTTCATATGAATGAAAATTTTCATCTCAAATCAACGAGAAGGTCATATCAATCCTCGATGTCTCAAGGGAATATTGACACTTTTTACACAGTGGAGAGGCCGCTGGGGTCGCAGTCGCCACTCCCACCTGCTTCGCCCTTTCATCGATGACTGGTTTTAGGGTATCTCCTCATATCTACGCCAAAAAAAAGAAGAAACATTCAACCAACACAGGGACCGTGCAGGGTTTCTCCCATCATCGGAAAAATTCAATCCCGAATCGTATTGAAGAGGCAGATAACGGGAGAGAAGGGAAAAGGTTGGCTGGCGAGAAAATAACACATATATGAGACCGAGGGAAGGTTTCTCTCGTCAATTTTTTTTTCTTTCCACATTCGCCCGACGTATAAGGCTCACCACCAGTCTCCCAAAGGGATTCCTTTTCACCGCGAGAGGTCGTTTCGACTCTTTTTTTCAATGCCACGAGGGAGAACAAGAACAGGATCGTAAAAGAAAAGGGAAAGATGAAAAAAGCAAGGAGGGGTCGGGTGGAAGTGGAACAAAAGAGGTGTGAGAGACGGGGAAGAAAGGAAAAGTGGACGACATATTATTCAGAATAAAATAGAAAAAAATAAGATAACGGGAGGGTGAGGAGAGAGGGGAAAGGTTTGAGAGAGGATGACAAGAGAGAGAGAGAGAGGAGTGTGAGAAGAAAAAGGGTAAGATGAAAGAAAAAAAAGGATCAGAGCGGGGAATCATCAGCACCTATATGATAACCTTCAACCGCGTAGGACTAAGCGTAGGAGGTGCCATTTCGGGAAAAAAGATAACCCAAAGGGAGGAGAAAATCTCTAAAAAGAAAATAAGTTCAGCAAAGTTGGAATTTTCCGCTTTTCCGCTGTGGTTGCGGATAATCTGAGTAGGAAAAAAGCTAAGAATCTACAAGCCTACGCTAGCAAACATATCCTTTGAGCTTTAAAGGATAAACTTATTCACAAACGAGGCTTACTCTGGAGCGTGAGGCTCGGGAAACTGGCTGTCTCGTCAATTTTAAAACATGTCTACATCTACATACTACCCCTCGAGCCGCCGCTCGGGCGTGTGGCAGGGGGTGGCAGGTCACCAGCCGTGTAAAGATGTAATGCTTTTGGAGGTGAATGGTGACATGTCCTATGAGAGTGTATTTGGAGGAGCCCAGTTTCTATTGTGGTCGCTTATTGTGCGCGAAAAGAACGAGATTTTGTACCTATCTGTTCGGCAGAGTATCTCTCTTATTTTATCGCATCTGTCAGACCTAGAAATAAATAGAGGCGTCATGATAATATTCTCTGTGTCGCTCTGAAAAAAATCATAAAAAGTTCTAAATTTATCAAGCAGCCTAAGCCTAGCGTGCAGCATCCGAGTCTCTAGGGGCTCCCACCTTAATCCCTCTAACAGTTGTGTAACACTCTATGTTCGATCGTAGCAGTTTTTAACGAAGCATGCTGATTTTCTTTGAATTTAATTTTTTTGATTAAATCTTTATGACCAGGGTCCCAAATACTCGCGGTGAATTCGAGATGTGGCCT